>JAEQML010065101.1:0-21336 GCA_016904865.1 Pissodes strobi | reverse complement strand
TGATTTGCGTTGAACATTCTTTTTCGTTGTATTCTTGTATAAATGAAATTTTTTACTTCCAAGCGGTGTTTATGTTATTGAGTTATCGCAAGGTATTTACTGAAACATGTGCGGTAAATCGAAACAAAGTTAAAGAATTTATGCTAGCCCCGAAAGGAGATATATAAATATTTAGAACCAATAGGGTTAAGCCTAATTAAAATACCACAATTATTGTGGTTGCGGTAGCGCAGGTAGTTTTGTACGAAACTAATTATACACAGTTATTGTCTATACTTTCCTGACCACCGTTGGTAACGGGACATCTCGAGTGCATGATTAAGATTTTGATTAACCCATATTCTCTTTAATTCCAGGAAACTATTCGGATTTTCCTTACATACAATATTTAACACGTAAGTTGTGGTTCTAAGTGAAACGTATACTCAGTTGAATTTGACATAAACATGTTCGTCTTCCGGCTTGGTTACAAATTATTGCACCAAAATAGTTTTAGTAAACGCTATTACCCAATGTCTAGGTCTATATAATATAGTCGCTGCAATATCTTAGACCTCCCGGGCACCGAACATTAATAAGAGACTAGAAGGTCTACTCTCAGTTGGCACTTTTGATGTAGCGCTTTCAAAGGCGAGGCGGTTAACCAGCATTTCATCAGGTTCCGAGACCGGGCAAGAAGGGAAATGCTGGGGGCGTGGCTTAGAGTGAACCTTCTATTGTTAATGTTCGGTGTCCCTAGTGTGTTTCAAAGTTGGAAATCGAACAGTTGCAATCAAGATTTCTCTTGACCTTGGATGGCGCGTATCTATTCCAGAACAAACAATATTTTGTGTTTTTACTTCTTTATTTAGCCATGTTAATATTCCCAGTTCTGTTGCAGACATTAATTCATTTATTTATTAATTAAGGTTACCTAAGTGCTACAAAATATGCATTCGATTGCTGGTTAACTCATAGTATGCAAAAAAATTATAAATTTTCTTCTGACAAAAAAATAATTTTAAGTTACCTAGAACCCAATACGCAAAAAACTGTCAACTAGCTGTAGGTATAAATTATTCAAAATAAATGATTGCACCGTATGTATATTTAAAATACCTGATAAGAGTAGCAAGGAATAGTCTTTATTTTATTTTGTTTCTGACCAGCTAAACTTTCGAAATACTTTGCTCAGTGCAATTAATAAATATAAAAAGTCTAATATCTACAAATGTTGAGATACTGGAATGATTATCTACTGGAATTTTAGAGTTCATAACGAATCAGAAAATATTTGTTATATCGTTTATTATCATATCATCAACTACCATAACAAATCAAGATCCTATTGATCAGTTGCCAAAGCTGACAATTAGGGTTTCTGAAAGATGATGGTTCAATACCGGAAACGGCCAAAGAAAAAGGGAACATTCTTGCCGAAATGTTTGCGTCAAATTCTACCTTAGATCCTCAAGAAAAGACTCGTCCAACTATCCCGAGAGTGAATTCCTCATGCCAGGTCTATTATTTCGCCAACGCGAAGTGAAACGAATACTCTAAAGCCCAGACACTAACAAGGCCGTAAAACTTGATGGCGTTAACGCAATAGTGCTTAAGAAATGTGCTGCTGAACTAACAGCTCTATTATGCAGGGTTTTCTCCCTATCATACACAAATGCATGCTTTCCTTCTACCTGGAAATGCGCACAGGTGCAACCAATCCCGAAGAAAGGAAAAAAACGATTCCAAATAACTACCGTCCAATTGCCTTAGTTCCTATCACGTCCAAAGCCATATAGAAACTGATCAACGAAGAGCTCTTAAAATATCTCGAATCGGAAGGCATCATAAGCGGTCGCCAGTATGGCTTCCGCAAGCTCAACGGGATATCTCCTGACTTACGTGATCTACCTGTGGACCTCAGCCGTCCGTCGAGAGCTGCGGCGAATCTCGTGCAGTGGCTCTCGACATATCCAAAGCATTTGATAGGGTGTGGCATAACGGATTGTTAAGCAAATTGAGAGTATATGGACTACCACCAGCACTGCTTCTATAGCTTTCTAATGTCTTAAATGATCGAAGCATCCAAGTTGGTAATGATGGACATCTCTCGGGGGTATTTAAAATTAATGCCGAAGTTCGTCAAGGATGTATATTACCTTCTACACTAATACCGCTCTGTATCAACAATCTCTTAGACAGAACAAATAATTTTTTGCAGACGACAGAACTCTTATATCCTCATTCATGTTGCGGACTCCAATGACTGCTGCTCGTTGCTATCGCGAGCGAGAAAATCAGATTACT
The DNA here is from genome assembly GCA_016904865.1 of Pissodes strobi. Taxonomy (NCBI): domain Eukaryota; kingdom Metazoa; phylum Arthropoda; class Insecta; order Coleoptera; family Curculionidae; genus Pissodes; species Pissodes strobi. The sequence goes on along the minus strand of JAEQML010065101.1, from coordinate 19,050 downwards.
GCCAACAACAAGGATATACGCCATCGAGGAATGAGGTGAGGAAAACAATGTCCAGTTTAACGAAGGAAAGACAAGCAGCTGTCTTCTCAAAAAATAAAAACAAACACCGCACGACCTGACTTATCAGTGACAAGACAAACACTGACTCTGGCCTCATCCATAAGCTGCTTGCTGGCCATCAACGTAGAAAATGTCATGTCTTGGCGTAATTATGCCACCAAAATCACCAAGACAGCAGCACAAAAACTCGGAGCACAACTTTTTTGCTCTATAGCAAAAAAGTTGTATACACCTCATCAGCTCTTATTGCTGCAGATAAGATCATCCCTGGAATACTGTTCCCATGTGTGGAGCTCGGCACCCAAACACCTGCTCATGATATTAGACTCCATACAGAGGAGAGCAGTCCGTCGTGTGGATAACCCAAAGTTGACTAAATACCTTGATAGCATTGAGCGTCAGAGAAACGTGGCGGACCTTTCTCTTTGCTAGCAATACTACTACGGAAGATGTTCGAACGAGCTGGCAGTTATGATTCCGCCCAGAGTTGTGCCAAACAGATTCAACCATTAGACACAAGCTGCTCACTAACATACCATTCATTTGCGAACACCTAGGACGTCACTGTTGCAAGACTTCTTTATCTGGAGAACGGCCTCGCTGTAGAATGGACTTCCTAGTAACGTCTTTCCCAAAAAACTACAACCTACAGCGCTAAGTTCAACGTCCATCAACTCCGCATACGCACCGCTCGTTGACTGGTATAGGACTTTCCTTTTGTGTGTATGTCGAACATAAAAATTACATATATTTAAAATAATATGCCGTATTTCAATATTTAAGCTAACGCATAAGAACTGAATTCGTCCAAAAAGATTTTTCTGGCAGGTCTATGGATTATTTTCAAGCAATGCTATTGGTTTGTGAGAACACTTAGAAGGAGATCATGATCATTTTTTGCGCGTCATTAGCCTCTAGGATCATTTGTGGTGCAAAGTACACCACAATCAACCGTTGAGATCTATAATTTGTAAGAAACACGATATCTAGAATAAATTTTTATAAGCGTAGCTAGCGACACTCCTAGATTAAATTCTATTTTTAAGATAGATCTTTATAAGTTAATATGCATTATTGCCAAAAACCAAGGCCAAAGTACTGTAAGACAGCCAGAAAAAAATCTCTCAAAGACCTTGGAGTAGTACTATAGTATTACAGACTCTTATTATTAAATCTTTGTTCTATTTAAACACCTAAACTTTCAATTGGGTTTAGCAGAATTTATCATTTCCATAAGTCAGGGACAGAGCATGTGTGTGAACTGTAAATCCTTGATTTACACTTTATTGAATCGAAAACCAAACCCTATACATGGTTTGCTTAAAAGCATGCAACCCTATGGGAGACTTTTTATTAACAATTACTCAAGGAAATATCATTCTCAATAAAAATGGGTTTCTCAAGGATAACGTAGCACTATTACTGACAATACTCTATTGAAGTAGCGAAAAGAATATACCAATGTATGAAATAATGCATATGATTTCGATCTTGATAACCAGCTTACACACCATGGCTCTAGCCAGTGGCGTAGCCAAGGGGGTGATTGCTCTATTAATACTAGCTAGTTCTAGCTAAAACTAGACACGCCACTGTGCCCAGCACTGTGACAACCCAGCCCAACACAAGGGTTTTCTTATACAGTTTTTAGAATATTCCCAATTTATAATATGTAAAAAACGTTAATTTATTCATGATATGGTAGATGCAATATACACAAATTTCGCCTGAGGCGCAATTTTACCTCAGCGGTACTTTCTTCTTACCCTACAATCTCCGCAACACCTTTCTGGCCCAACCCAGCTGGAATAAATTTGCCACTCATTCTTTTGATCCACTTGTACAAAAACCTGGTTATGGCCTAGTAGCCTGAAATCGCTTAAAAAGGTATGAAGATGCAGGTTGGGATTGCACCAACGAAACATGAGATGTTCGTTATTACCTGGGGGCATAAGGGGCTGATATAGATTACAATAAGCATATAGGTTTCAGTACTACACCCCACTATTTGCTGGGCGAGATTCACAATGGCATTCAGTTATTTGTAATTACAATATCCTGCCTCTAAAAAAAGTTTTCCAATCAGGCATGCAAGTTTTTCTCTGAACTTTGTATGGTCTAATTTATCAGTCCTAAAATTTTCCATATTTTTAAAACAATAAAATGTCAAGCTTAGTGTCCTGCCGCTGAAAAGATCATACCGGTGTCCTTTTTTTTATTGGAATGGCTATTGCTTTTGTCACTAACAACGTGTACCATTACATTTTTTACTACTACTACTACTACTACTTTAGTTTCATATCACACGCAATAACATCCGGTCCTAGACTTTTTCATAGTTTATCTGCAGTTTCTATGATTTTTTATGTTCTCGACCGACTTTTATGATTTTATTCTCTAGAGTAGGGTGCCGAAAGTTTGCTCTTATCTCGTGTATAAAGATCTTTTAGAATTCTCAAACAAGCGATTAAGCGATGGTCTCGTTGGTGCCAAAATCCTCTAGAAGAAGGTAAGATACTGCGAATGTAGGTTTCAGCTCAAAACTCGTACCTTTTCCTCTTCAAAGTAGGCAACATTGAACTATCTCTAAGATTTTATACCAATAAAATTCATTTAGCCAGCAGTTTCTTTTGAACTGAACTGCACTCATCTTCACTATTAAAATATGATCATTTTTGTATAGCGTCTATCCAATATATCTTGAGGAATATTAGCTAAAAAGGAGCAGACACTAAGTTTTTACTTGACAAGTTTACACGAAAACTCTCTTAGTTTCAGCTTAAAGTTGACACTATGAACTTTACTTTCTGCTTTGCAACTTTTCACCGAAAATAATATTGTCTCCTTTTACCTTTTAGAACATAAATTTCTATTTAATATTTATCCTATTGGAAGCTGGGAATGACAGTAATATATATTTAGGTATCTATTTTTTTCACAGGATTTATAAAAAGTATTATTTCAATCCTGTTGTATAGTAGTATATTTACGTCCTGAGATGATATTATTAATTTTAATAAGGATATTTTTAATACTTAATTTCAGAAGTTAGTTAATTTAAAAATAACTTTTTCTTTGCCATCAAAAGCTGTTTTTATACTTAGCTGATTGTTGTCATAAAATACCATTTCAGGATTCCATATGAATATTATTGTTAATTTTTCACGTTTGAAGAAAAATCGGTATATTTTTTTCGTAGTAGAACTGACTTTTTATAGCTCGTCTGGTAGTTCAGATCCTACAAATAACTTCAAGCACATCTGCTCCTAATACCCATATATCATACTATTTTCGCGAACAAAACAGATTATGTGCATTTTACTTGCCTCGCAGTATCTGCACCATAATTTTATTATCACTCTCTTTCTCCTACAGATCTAATTGTACACATTTTGAGCATGTATGTACTCTAAAACAATAGCAATTTATGGAAGTCAGTGTTGATTACCTAGAAAGATAGATAAATAAATGCAAAGAGTTCTAGTAGACCTGCTAAAATGAAATAATCCTCAATTTGTAATATCAAATTTAATATGAGCCTCTATATGCAAATATGTTTAATTACAACAGTTTACGGCGTTCAAATCTCAAACTGGAATGACTATTTAGGAAACGTATGCGCTTCGAACTAGATTTGAACATCCCTGTTATCGCAAATTACTATATTTTGCTCCCGCTGTATGATGCGACACTGCCTACTGCTTTATTAATGTTGCCTTGTTTTACACTATTTCTTGAAAACAGTTAGGCAATATGTATAATTAACCTATGGTATATTCTTAATCTGATATTATTCTATTTTTAACGCAGGAAGATAACAAGAAAATTTGAGGGGTCATAAAAAAATTTATAGGAGGCATTAATTCCCAGCGCAATCTTACAAAGTTGGTAAGAGATATAAAGACCCTAAATGCCAGTATAAAAATGCGCAAAAATTATGTGTTAAACCGCCCTTAACTGAAGTGATTAGATAGACCTATCACTTAGTAAAGTTCTAGCTAACATAATTTTAAACTTTGTTTCACATATTCTGTTCATGTCTGCGATAAAATCAATTTGATTTTAGTAAAGGATCTCAAATGATCAACAACATTTTTACAGGGTTTCCATCAGTGACTTTAGGAAGCTGCATAAAAATGCATTGTGAAATAGGGTAATCTGGTATAATTAAAGCATAAAATAAGATAAAATTAAAGCTACATATACATTTTTATGGCTTTTAAATTATCGTGCTTTCGATGACTAAAAATCTAGTCGCTCATATTATTTGTCTTTAACAGAAAGTACAGCGACAAAGTAGCGAGTACAGGATTGAAAAGTGAAAATACTTTCCTTAAAATTTACCGACGGCTCGACATTTATTTCACATCCTTTTTAAGCTTGCAGATGTAGGAACAAATACGTGAAGACGTCAATTTATACAGTTAAACAATTACTAAAAATAATATAGCAAACATTTTTCAAGTTTGTATAAACTGTCAATCCTTACTAGGAACGCATAATAATTAAAATCTGAGCAAAGGCTTATCCAGTTAAAACTAGAATTTTTGGTTAAACTGTACAGGGTGTTCGGTTATAAATGTAACCCCCCTTTAACTTTTTTATTTGCCCTCGTATAAAAAAATGTTAAATACAAAAGTTGTAAGGATTTTCATACAGTTTTCTGCGGTGTTACTAGAAAAAACAATTGAACATCGAAATTCTACTGTACAGATTAAATTAATGTTTTTTTTAATGGGACACCCTGTATATTCTTCTGTATATCGATAGAGCTCTTTAAGGCGAGTTCAGTAATATAAGGTTTGTTGGGTCTAGCTATAATAGTTACCACGTAAATTGCAAGAATGTCGGGTATCTGATTATTACTGAACCCCTCTCCTAAATTATTTATTTGGTGAGCTAGAAAAAAATTCTTCCTTCAGAAGCTTTTATGATGTTCAATTGTTTTTCTAGTAACACCGCAGAAAAGTTTCTGAAGGAACCTGTAACTTTTGTATACAACATTTTTTTCTAGCTCACCAAATAAAGAATTTAGGAGAGGGGTTCAGTAATAATCAGATAACCCACATTCTTGCAATTTACGTGGTAACTATTATAGCTAGACCCAACAAACCTTATATTACTGAACTCGTCTTAAAGAGCTCTACCGATATCCGTGTTCTATTCTAGAAAGTTTTTGTTAAATTTTCAGACAGTGGCTAAGTTCGTGTATTTTTTTTCTTGGCAGTGGTATAAATATTGATTTTAGCCACTCTTCTGAACATTCACCCATTTTTGGCTTGCTAGATGGGCTATTTCATGCAACCAATTTTTTTGCTCTTTCTTCCTTCTTGCCAAGGACATCTTTTCCCAGCATTCATTACGGTGTTTCTACTTCCATATTTAGTCGTTGTTAGAGATACCGGTTTTGTTTTTTTAGGGTTCCCTCTCAATGTTTATTGGTTTCTATATATGTTTTTAAGCTTTGTGTCAACTTTTGTCAGTAGCAAATTGTGATCGGTGTACTCAGTTTCGTTTTTTTTTTATTGTTTTGTATATTCTGCTATTCTGATTGCCTTTAGGTAAAATTTACATATACAGTCTTCTTGGTGGAGGATCATAGATATTATATATGATCGCGATTTTTTTCGTGACACAATTGAGCCAGTCTGACACCCCTTTCATTTCTTAGTTCCAGCTCAAACTTCCCAACTGGATTGTCGACTTTTTCTTTCTCGAATTGCGCGTTGAGCTCGTTGACAATATGCACTCTTGCTTTTATTTACAACATATCTACTTAACATTTAAAAAATAATAATTATGCAATTTTGCTAATGACAAATCTCTGGTCGTTAAATCTAAACTGCTCAAAAGTGGGATATCGCTACCACAATAAATTACAGTTTTTGCCAAGTATCAATTATATTACATATTATTCTTTTTAATTTTTGATTATTGACAAATATTTAACTTATTAATAAATACCGATTAAAAAAGGTGATAGCACAGAAAAGTTAAAAAATATATATGCAATTTTTTCCCTGAGTTTTAAGAGATACAACAGTGCGTAAATCATACAAAAGTTTAAGGTTTTAAAGCTCAAGAAAATGCCACTTCGAAATCTAAAAAAAATCCAATTGGTTCTGGGCATATTCGTTTAATTTTTTTCCTGAGTTAATTTCAAAAGATTTTTGAAAATAAATTATACTTTGCCATGGCCACATTTTCCCCTCTACAAGATGGCGATACTTAGTTTGAAATCCTACGAGTCACCATATCACATTCTTTTTTTTTAAATACGGCTCTGATGTCAAAGTTTTGACGGGGTTTTCATTCTAAATTCAACAGGGTACCACAAGTTGTGGTTTAGTTATGTTTTACACCTTTTTTCAGCATTATTAAAAGTTTTCTACGATTCTAACTTGCCTCGTAGAACATAATATGTCTATTTCAATTAATTAAAATTCATTCTTGATTTATTATTTTTTTAATGCTGCTTGCCATTAAATAATATAAATAATCAATAATTATTTATTAATTACTACTAAAAATAAACAAGTAATGATAACAAACGAGGATATAACACGGATAATAATAAAGCTAACATCAGAATAGTAAAATCTAAGTTCGTACTGAGAAAAAAATTACCCTCATTCTCTAAACATTAATAGCATCTGATTACTGTAGATTCTAAAACATTAGTCAGCATAACTGGGATTATACTTTGGAAAGCTTCAAGAACCAATCTTCGAAGCTCTTGGTTTGTTTCAAAGTTTTCCTTATAAACGAAATTTCCGACATACCTCCAAAGAAAGAAAAATTGGGTGAACGTGCTAGCCATCGCGTTTCGGAATACGGGCTTATAATTTCTGCTAGGCGCATATTATCCAAGGTTTTTTTTTCTAAATTACTTTGTAGTAAATTGAGATAACGCTGCGAGTTTAAATTATGACGGTAAAAAATTGGTCAATTATTCGTCTCCCTACACTGATTGAATCCAAAACTGTGTTGGTATCTTGTTTCTTTAGCTAAGTGTGGATTTTCTGTGGCCTAGTAATGTTCATTTCTTCTATTAAAAATACCATTTTTGTAACCATGCGCTCATCAGACCATGTTATCTGATAAGGAAGATCTTCATTTTCCTGACATTCTCGTGTGTACCATTCGCAGAATGTTCGACCCCTTACTGCATCATCGGTAGAGACCGACCGAATTTCGGTTTCGGTTTTCGACCATTTACGTCCAAAATATCCTTTTCGGCCGAATTTCGTTTTCGGCCAAAAAAAAAACTTTTCCGCCGCGAAGCCCAAAAAAATTATGTCGCATGTATCACTTCTGCTAGCTGACCAGGATCACATAACAAGGTGGTTCTTCCGCTTCGTTCGCGGTTGAGTCAGCACACTGCCGACTGCACTATGGCAGCATGGTGGGGATGATCGTCGAACTTCCGGATCTTACAAGGAACGCGATGATAATAATAAAGCGAATACGAATCGAATAAGCTATATATGACCATTGACGAGGCATTTGCCAGAAGACAGAGTGAGACTTGATTTCTATTTAGCGTGAAGTGAAGAAGCACGTGGTTTCTTCCTGATATTTTATTTGTAATCGTATTGGTTTTTATCTATCTATTTGAAATTTCTGTTCTATTTAATTTTCGATTTTATAACCGAATTTCGTTTCGGTTTCCGGCCGAAAAGGAACTTTATTCCGAATTTCATTTTCGGTTTTGGGCCGAAAAATAACTTTATGCTGAACTTCGTTTCCGGTTTCGGCCGAGAAGAAAAAACGGTTTTCGGTTGGTCTCTAAGCACCGGGAGTAAGTCCTTGACAAATTCTGTATTTACAGTGATGAAATCTTTGTTTTTTCAAAATAAAATGTGGTGTTGATTTCGATTTTCTTAATTTGAAAATGCGCGTTTCATATTTGTATAATGCATATAAGATGTAAGTATTTAACAGACTTAATTAGATGAAAGATGGAACCAACTGTAAGTAACAACAAGAAAATAGTTTTAAATAAAATAATGTTAAAGTCAATGTCGAGCTTTATGCATGCATCTCTACGACGATCATTTTAATCCAAATCCTACTTTCTTCTAGAATGTAAGCAGACAACACATTCAAATTTAAGGATCCCGAAAATAAATCTTGTGCATTTTTAGTAGTAATTAGTAATTTATTGATTATTTATCTAATTTAATTGTAAATCGCAAAATAAAAAATAATAATCAATAGCGTTGTTTTTAATAAATTGAAATAATTTGCAACATAATGTTCTGCAAGGCAGGTACGAATCGTAGAAAACTTTTAATAATACTCAAAAAGATGTAAAACATAAACAAACCACAACTTGTGTTATACTGTTGCATACAGAATTAAAAGCCCCTGAAGAATCTAGTATCAGAAAATCAGAGCCGTATCTAAAAAAAATTTGTTGATATTGAAGGCCAAGAGACGAAACGTCGGATTTTGGATTGGATTGATAATTTTTTTTTAAATCAAGAGATAAACCCAGTAAAAAAATTAATCCATTTTGCAAAAATTCAGTTTTTCACGGATATCTCCGAAGCCAATCGGATTTTTTTAGATTTCTAAACGGCATTTTATTGGGGGTTAAAACATATATTTTTTTAATAATTTAAGCTTCGTTGTAAGAGGTACTATACTAATAAGAAGAGAACAGAGAGTCATTATACTCAATACGTCATTTCTTTTTATGGAAGAACAATAAGTGACTAATTTTCAGTTACGGATGTTTTACAACAACAGAGCGATTATTTACTTAAGAAAATGTTCCTTTAAATTGCGTTTTATAGTAGAGAATAAAACAGTTCAATTTTGGAACACGCGGTTAATTTTTTTTAAATCGTGTTCTTGTATCAATTTGATGTGTTTTTCATACAAAACGCCAGTGAATTTTTAAGTAGAATAAATATATTTTTTGCTACTGGCTTTTAGGAACTGTCCTTTGAATTATATTTTTAAATTAATTTAAGCAATAAAGTATACTATTTTACTGCTATGCATAAGGGAAAAATTACTAGTTTTAGTGTTTGTATTCTTCAGACCAGAAAACTTTAGAGGCTCTTACACTAATTAAGTCAAGCAATCTAACTTTCCAGTAGCGTGATCAGCTATGCGTGATTAACTACATTGTACTAAGCAAATAATCCATACAAACTACATTAACTAATAATTGTCATGGGTCTAAGGAGTTATTATAAGCGTTATAGGTGTATTGTGAAACTAAGTAATTAGTTATTACTTATTAGCTATATAATCAAGGGCCTATAATCCGCATATTGTTCTACGTTTGATGATTTGAGACATTAAATGATCTGTGTCCGGTTATAAATGTAACCCCCCTTTAACTTTTTTATTTGCCCTCGTATAAAAAAAGAATCAGTACAAAAGTTTTAAGGATCTTCATACAGTTTTCTGCGGTGTTACTAGAAAAACAATTGAATATCGAAATTCTACTGTGCATATTAAATTAATGTTTTTTTAAATGGGACACCCTATATATTCTTCCGGATATCGGTAGAGCTCTTTAAGACGAGATCAGTAATATAAGGTTTGTTGGGGCTAGCTATAATAGTTACCACGTAAATTGCAAGAGTGTCGGGTATCTGATTATTACTGAACCCCTCTCCTAAATTCTTTATTTGGTGAGCCAGAAAAAATGTTGTATACAAAAGTTGTAGGTTCCTTCAGAAGCTTTTCTGCGGTGTCACTAGAAAAACAATTGAGCATCAGAAAACCATCTGAAGGAAGAATTTTTTTCTAGCTCACCAAATAAAGAAGTTAGGAGAGGGTGCAGTAATAATCAGATACCCGACATTCTTGCAATTTACATGGTAACTATTATAGCTAGACCCAACAAACCTTATATTGCTGAACTCGCGTTAAAGAGCTCTATCGATATACAGAAGAATATAGAGGGTGTCCCATTAAAAAAACATTAATTTAATCGGTACAGTAGAATTTCGATGTTCAATTTTTTTTGTATAACAATCCTTACAACTTTTGTATTTACTATTTTTTTATACGAGGGCAAATAAAAAAGTTAAAGAGGGGTTACATTTATAACCGGACACCCTGTACACCAATTAAATGTTTGGTCTAGCTTTTATAAACAGCGACTAACCTATACTAATTTGATAGAAAATAGATATATACCTAGCGAAAAGAAGCGTAAAATTTAATTGATTCTATCTATTATTAATTAGTATAGGTACTTACAAATAATACAGTGTGTCCCAGAGAAATGGTCCCTAATTTGAGAGCTTGCATCTTCAAAAGTAAATTAGATCGAATGATGCAGTTTATGCTAATTATTTTCACGCCTCCGTAAGTTTTTCTGGGTGGTCATTGCTTTTAGTTTATTGTTACAGGGTTGCCAAGAAAAATTGTACGTTTTTATTCGTTTAAATCTTTGTTATTTTAAATGGCCAGGTACTTTTCCTATAAATACACCTTTACAGTTTACAAAAAAAAAATAAATGTTGTATTTGATTCATTAAAACACATTTATAAGATATAACCTTTAAATTCTCAAATGAGTTTGGCAATATTTTCGGCTCAATATGACAATTCTGATACTTATTTTCAACTCATCTTACGATTGCGGAATATGCGTATAACAACTATCTTCGACAAAGTCGGGGATCGTTAAATCTGGGGACCGAGGCGGCCATTTTATAGTCCCCCTCACCCTATACATCCTTGGCCAAATGTTTTTGCTACAGATCTTCTGGTTATGCGTGAAAATGCATTGTAGATCCATCTTACTGGAAATATGTCTTCTTTAAGACCGTCTTGTTCCAGTTGGTGATATCAAAAAATTCCAGCATATCAGTGTGAGTTACACCAGTAACTCAGAGTTCCAGGAAGAAATGTTTTGTTCCGATAAAGCACACCAAATGCTTACCTTTGATGAATCCCTTTCAAGTTCATTATAAGCTCTAGGAATCTCGCTTCCCCAAACTCTACAATTTTCCATTGGAAAGTTGCTTCATGTCACATTCTAAGCATTACATTTGGTTCAAATTTAAATAGGTCTGATAAGGTCTCGCAGAAAAACTATTTTTTCAAGGTAGTTTTCATTAAGTTAGTGTTAGTTCTGATTAGTTTGGACTGGCATTTGAAAGGTTTGTATCTTATACGGTTGCATTTTTAAAACACCTTTGACACTCACTTTAAGATATATTAACTTTGCAATAGTCTGTTCAAGTATTCTGGATCATTATTATCGCGTTGTCTTTTTTATTTTCTAAAGATCCCATTACTTACCAATTTTGTTATGGTATATTGTATGGTGGAGTTTTTTTCGTCTTCTTGTTATTATAATAGATTTACTCTGCATAATACACACAAATAACATATTTTGCAATTTTTCGGTAGAGGTAAAAACATTTTGACACTGTTATTTTCTAATGACAGTAAATATCGTTCACATGTACTTACAGATGAACAACAAAGAGAACTTCGCTGGTGATGTTGATATTGTCATTTAAAATATTAGTTAAGTGGGCTATTTAATTTTCAATAAAGATAATTACAAATTTAACTGTTGTGTATTAGTTTTTAAGGGATGCATAGACCGTTATAATATGTTATTTTTCAATTAAATCAATGACAGAAGAAATTGTATACTGGATATATTTTTTGTCTTGCGCATATTTAGAAAGTAGGGATCATATCAGTCACTGAGCGTGCTATTTAAAGTAATGAAGATTTCATAGAATAAAAATGTAATTTTTTTGTGGTCACCCTGTAAAAGTAAACTAAAAGAAATGTGCCACGCTCTTTCTTGTCGTCTAATTTTATTAAGTTTACCTTTACTTCAGCTTAAAATAAACTGAGAGTGAATAAAGTTAAGTTTGAAATTGAAATTAATAAAATTTGCTGTACTTGTACTTGACATTACCTAAAATTGATACCTAACATTAGTTATTTGATCCAAAACAAAGATATACCTGCGGTATAAGATAAGACTTGTTGAAAAGTGAATAAATTTAAGTAAATCAGTCAGTCTACTGACATAAGTCACTGACTTATGGCAAGAGAAAGCTAGTTATATAAGAAATAAGGTTGCGATAGTAAAACTTAGTCAATTAAGAGAACAGCAGATAAATTTGCCAATTAACCGCGAAACTGACTGATTAAATAAAAAAAAATAAACCCACGGTAATCACCCTAGTACGTAAGGTAAATCTCTTGTTACTCAACAAGTCAGATAAACAATATGCAATTACCAATAACCATCGGTTAGGAAAACAAATATAATAATCAAAATATAAATAATAATGATTATCGGTTATAAAATAGGAGAGCAGTGAAGATCATACTAAATAAGATACCTATTGCAAAACAAAGTAGCAAATAAACGGACATGTGAACTACATGGTTATTAATCCAGCCAGTACATGATCATGTGCTGTTCACATCTTTAGAGCCCTTTAGGGCGTAATAATAACTAGTTATCGTCTGGTCATGAATTTAAAAATAACCGCGGAAACTACCAAAAAAATATATGACAAAGCGCAATTAGCCAGTTAAGATGATGAAAGCAAAGAATGCTTTAAACTAGTTGTTGGTATAAAAAGAACTAATAATCAAATATTACGGATTCATTTATAAAAAAACGACCAAAGGCCAACCAATAGTTCAAAATTCTTGTACAGGTAATACAATGATGTATACAATAAAAATTAAGTTATATATACAAAAAACTAGCTATTCAATTAATTTCACATAAACTTGATTTGAATATTAAAGTATTAATAAAATAGCAAATATTTTTGCGAAAGCTTAAAACGAGAGAAAAAGAGAATAATGCTCAAGTGTTCAGACTGATTAGCCTTGATACAAATTAACCAATAACTAAATATCTATTAATACAAAAACTGAATCTTTCACGATCTGATCCATTGGGGGAATCCAGGACGCTCCAGGAAGGAGACGTTCATAATGCAAGAAACTTCTTAGATCCAAGAAAAGCTCTACGGGTATCCGGAGATAGTCCAGTCAAAAGACCGGCAGGAACTTTACTCCTGGTTAGGCGTAGCGAAGAAAAGGGAAACTTGTCCGTAGGACCCTGTGAAGGTTCCGCATATAACATATATAAAAATAATATACGATGGAAGAATAAGATAACAAAAAAAAATCTAACTTTTACCTGTGAAAGGCCTGTTATCTGCTCAACGCCGAAATCGCTAAGCTGCCTCTAAAGGTGAACGAGAAAATCCTCCTGAATGACAATTAAAACGGAATTAGTGACCATTCACGTGGCTCTCTTTTTCAAAATGGACCACACTAAAAAAACCGAAAACAACTTTCCTGACAAACGCAGTACTAAAATTCCATTAAGGGGTGAGTTCCAGGCACTAACAAACAACTAATCAAAGATAATGCAAAGGTAAGGCCTGAATCACCAAAAAAAATCCCACAAGAGTATAACCAATTAAATTTCCATCCGACACCAACTACTGTTGCTACAAACGGCAGACCAGCGTAGAGTGGCGATAGTGAAAAATCAAGAAACCAACGTAGAAGACAAAGTAACTTTCTTCAAAAATTATGACGCACCAACCGAAAGTCGACTCGTATGTCACATATCACATCCAAGATTTTCTAACTGATTTCGAAAATAGAAGCCCAGAATTTTGATGTACCGAAGGCCATTCTAATTAATTACACGAGTTAGCCGAAAGGAAATTCGACCACATTTATTTGGAGTAACGTGCCAGAGTAAATCAATTGTCATCGAATAGTGACGCAATGTTCCGAAAATTACTACTCGTTACTATCAGGAACCAGCAATTGGAACCAAATCGAAATCTTCGTGAAATAAATTCCTAGCCATTGTCGATTTTGAATTTTAAGGAATATTTCCTCTACCGTGCCGCAGAGGTCACTAACGAGACTTCTTAACATTATGGTGAACGCAAATTTAAATGAATTATTGGCATTTTGAGGAATGAACAAAACCTGACTCGTTACAGCTGTCCACTCAGAAACAACTTACAGGCGTGTAAAATGATTACCACAAACCGCATCATTCTATTTGATTTACTTTTAAAAATGCGATCTATCAAAATCGGGAACTTTTCGCTGGAGTACCCTATATATTGGAATTTACATTATGAATTCTGCGTTAAAAAACCGTGTCCAACAAAATCTATGTATCCATTTTCTCACGCATTCCCTGTCCTGTCTGTGCATATAAAATAAATTGATTTCCTCTTGAGTAAATAATATATTCGAAACCTTTGTGTAGTTTATATCTTCACACCGCTCTTGTAACTAAGCAAATACATAAATGTGCACACTCAAATTTGCCGTGAGGTTGGATGGACACTGCACTGTTGATGCAAAATTAATACCCGAAAACCTGGATTATATCAAATACTAACTGCATTAATTTTCATTATTTTCAATTGTTATTAATTCAACTCTAATTCTCACTATCTCTGCATAATAGGTAATAAATTTAGCAGGAAATTTTATCTCTAATTCAATCTAAATATCATCATTTCCACAGTCGAAACGTGTGCTTAAAAAGTATCTTAAGGTGAGTTACAGGGAAGTTTCTAGAGGCTGAACTCGTAAACAATTAAATTCAGAGAGGAGCTTAAAATCCGATTTTTTACTGCACAGGAAATATGTGAATTATTTAGCATAAAATGAAAAAAATTTAATTATTGTCAACTAAATAAATATAAGCATTTTTTATGGTGTTTTGACATCCTAACAAAACACAATGAAATCTGAATTTATATGGCTTCCTGTTGTACAGACTCGCAAACAATAATATTAATTAACATAATATATTTTTTTAAATATGGAATAGCCATCGTACCGTAAAATCTGAAAGAATACTTAAGGCAATGATTTCAATTCAAACAAAAAAACACAGATATGACATAAATTTTACATTTCCTTACTTGGACATTTTTTTTATTAATTCGTTTCTTTCAATACGTTTCAATAAAAATGATCTTTATGAACAACAGAGTTAACTTAATTATTCATATGAGGAACTTGTGATTTAAATTAGTAAATATAAAATGGTAACAATAAATATCTGAAAAGTCAAAACACAAAAAGTGAATATTCTGTCAAAGTCTCGCATTTATTGTGGATTAAGATGAAATATTCCCTAGAAAAACAATTTCAGAATTCGTTTTACGTTTATAATAAGAAATTAGGATGGAGATCTTAATTTATTTTTAAAAAAATTGTAGAGTGATGAAGCTACCTTCACTACTGCAGTGATGTGTAACTGACATAATATTCATTTTTGGGTTCATGTACTTGGTGGCGTATTGGCATATTGTCCTATTATTGAGAGCAGCTGTACTCTCATTTGCAGTATACTATGGCTTTATGTTACGCCTAATTTCAAATTACAATATATACCGCGTTTCAGAATACGACTCTGTTTTAACAGTCTAAAACGAAGTGTATAATGTGTTAGTTTGGGTCAGTTTCGGTTTGACGGGTTAACGCAAACTAACCTAAACTAACCAAAACTAACCTAAACTAACCTAAACTAACCCAAAAAAATGACCCATTATATACTGCGTTTCAGACCGTTAAAGAGAGTCGTGGTCTGAATCGCGGTATATATTATATTTTGAAATTACGCGTAACATAAAGCCATAGTATACTGCGAATGAGAGTATAGCTGCTCTGAATAATATATAATATGCCAATACGCTACCTGGTGTGGTATTTTAAGGTAAAATCATTATAGTAGGGCAGCCCAATAGGAGATTTCTTGAACATATTCGAGCGCGGTATTTTAAGATATTGAGGATACTTTGGACACTCTTGAATACCCTTCGCCTTATACGAACCCTTCATATAGAGACCAGGTTGTAGGGCAGGCCATCAGATTAGTAAAACGAGATAGGCACTTAGGCAGTCAGAAATCCTCGAGCGCGTCATATCAAAGTATGGTTGAATAATTACATGCTCAAATGTAGTTAAGTCAAAAATTTGACCTTTTGGGCATGACCTAATGACGTAAGAGGGTCGCGAACTTTGACATTCTCGAGCGCGAGCCGATTTCTTTTTTATTTTGAAGGAACTAATTCAAGGATGGTGGTAAAAATAGAATCTGACAATTTCCACGCGCCGGGGTACAAGAACTCCTGAACCACAGGGTAGCCCGCGCAAGATTGCTGGTCTTTCTTTAATGGAACACCCTGTATGTTTTTCAATATTTAAAATGGTTATGAAATTCGAAGAAATTTGAGATAGCTTGTTGAGCCTTAACTTCATTTGTTTCTGAGATATTGAAGTTGAAATATAACCCTTTTGCATATTTGCCATGCTATACATTCCAAACAATAAAGGATCTAGAAAGACAGCTTTCACTTTTCAATTTTAACTCTTTAAAAGCTATATGAACTACCATAAAATTAAGATGTCTTTTTTTTGCTAAAATATATTTTTTTTTCCTGATAATCATTGGGCAGAACAAGAGATGGCTCCGATGATCGCTAACAAAACAATATATCTAAACCACAGCTTATGCTACTTGTATTCTGTTACTGATAACATAGTGATTCGAACCGTCTATCATCAACTGTCATACATTGATCATAAGGAAGCGGACAAGAAGACTGTATTTCTTGCATGCCAGTTACCAGAACATTTCACAGTAAATATTAGAATATCATATACAGACATTCTACTAATCATGTTGGCCAATATTGAAAATTTTAAAGAATCTGTGAAAGTATGGATGGGTCTGGGGTAGGCAATGTTCGACGTGTCTGCCCTGTTAGTCAAGTTAGGTATAATGGTTTCGGGAGCGCTACCCAGCTTTACACGCAATAACAGGATGCGATTTCAACCCGGCCCTCTATAAATGAGGCAAAAACGACCCCTATGCGTCATGATGAAATCAGACATTTTTAAAAAGGCTCTAGCAGATTTGGGATATCAGGATTCTGATGTAGATCAAATTATACCATGCAAAATTCCATCTGTCATCTGTACGCTTTAAAAAAATATCTGATGTCAACCGGGCTAGTATCGACATCTTTATCAAGACATAAAAGTTGAGAGATAGATCCAAACCCTTCTCTTTGAATGTGCGTAATTACGGCGAGTGTAATTTGTCATCATGCCAGTCTGAGTTACTTCAGCATTTGTTAAGGACACGATACATAGCATGCTTGTGGAAGAATGCACATCCAATCCAACATCATTAACATATCACCGACTGACTACGGATGGACTGATAAAAAAGGAAAATTAAAATTTACGTGGTTCAATTACCAGAAACGCCAATTATTAACATTATTCAATTCAAATTCATATTTCTATTTAATATCTATCTATTTCTAATCTTCTTTCTCAAAAATTTAAGTGAACTTTGATTATGGAGTCGTGAACGCTTATGTGTTATGGGCGTCTTAATTAGAAGATCAAGTTCATTTATTAAGTCATATAAAAAGTCTGATTTATACAGCAGTTTTTAAGACCCCCATAAATCAAAGAAACAATTTAACATAAAGAGCATTAAAGTTGAAGAACAATTCATCATTCCCCTTTGACATTGTGACTCTCAGCTGTTTTAATCAGATTATGGTGTATTTTAACAAATTATTTGTTTTATATGGCTAAAAGTCTAATTTTCCTTTTGCTCCGACTTCATTAATTAGAAAAGTTCTGGCACGGAAGTCCAATTTAACATCATTAAAATAAGTGCATGGTATTTTCTAATTCATTGGTGTTTCAAAAAGGATACTGAGTAAATTATTTAGGAGTGAATTTCTGTACAATGATTAAATTATTTTACGACGTTAATTTGAAAAAGTTTCGGTAATGGTTTTTGACTTTCTTGATAAAGATTCGCTTCTCTAAATGGCATTTCACAGTATTTGAAACAAATTTTCAAGAATTTCTTTCTAAAATATAAAAGATAATAACGCCATTTTCCATTTAAAAGTTATTTGGGATTTAAATCGTATAATGAGTTTTAGATTAGGGTATCGAAATAGTATTTGAAAGAGTAATATCTTCTTTATTATAAGAATTATAATAAAATATTCAAATTGAGGATATATTGCATCTGAAACACTACATATCACATTGTTCGGAATTGATATAGGCTGCCTAAAAATCACATATAGGCTGCCTAAAAATCACATGAAAAATTTTAAATGCCGTAGCACATAACTAAATTTAATTGTTTTTGTGATATTTTTTACGAATTTGTTGGTTACGGAGGTCAAACGATACGAAACAAGTACAAGATGGCTTCCTCTTTTGTCTTTTGAATCTTAGTTTTTGAAAAATGCATGACATAACCAGTGGCGGATTTACCCGGTAGGCCCGGGCCTAGGGCGGCCAGATTTTAAGTTGACAATAAAGTAATTTCATTATGTAGTCTATATGGTGGATGCTGAGAAAGGGGCGGCTGATAGCTTGGGGCCTAGGGCGGCCGAGACTGCAAATCCGCCACTGGACATAACCGGGTATTTATTGAAATGTATATTTCACTTGAACATCGTAACTGGTTGGTACACCTAGAACAACATCGCCGTTACCAGTATGTTATACCAAAGTTACCTAAATAATTATAAGTTGCGTCGGCATATTATTATTTGGAGATCAAAAGCGCACTGCGGACTCCTGTTGTCAATCACAAATTGATACAAATGTGCGGTTTATTGGGGTTTAGATCAGCCAGCGCGTTAATCATTTACCGAGGTTTTCCAAAAACTTTGACTATGTAAAATTATTACGGTGAGATATTGTATTAAGCTAATAGGTTCTCTTAAGAAATAAATAGGTGTACATAAAATTAGGAAACTGAACCTAAATAATTAAATTTACCTGTGATCAATTTGAATGTAAATAAAAATTAACACAGAAAATGTTTATTAATTTCATGGAAATTTTCTACCTGTAAAAACCGAACAATAAAATTTTAGATTCTAATTTTTTTGCATAGACTTAAAATTGGTAATTATTATAAGATAA
>JAEQML010065100.1:0-21336 GCA_016904865.1 Pissodes strobi | reverse complement strand
TTTTCGTAAGGAAGACATCACACTCACCTATAACGATTTAAAAACATTAACCATTATTACCATATCTTGTTTACAAATATGGTGATGCAACAGTAAAAACTTCTAAAAAAATAAAGTTAATAGTGAAAGATGAAGAGGTAAAATAATCTTAAGTAAAAAGTTTTTAGCAAATTGGAGCGCTGTCAACATATCATCATGGCATGTAGATTGATCTGTCAACTTTTCTCTAATTCAACGAACTCCCAACTTTTATTGCCTGGGAAATAGTAACATCGCATCGGTACGAATTCAAGAAAATAAATATTTCTACAAGTATACAACATACTACGGAGAACTATGTTTCATCTTTTATAATTTAAAATTTTATATTGAAAAAAATTGGTATCATTTAGCAAATGTGTTTCTCGGCTTAAGCCGATTATTCAGTACTACAACAGTTTTATCCACAATAGCGGAACAGAATGTTTGCACTCGACGCGCGTTTCGCTAACCACGTTAGCATCATCAGGAGATAATTAGAACTAAACTTAAAATCTACCTAACTCTATTTTATACTAACCGTTTGCTTAATCAAGCGGAACCAAAAAGAACCAACCCTAGAATCTTACTGGTCACGCTCGATCAACCAATACAATGGACTATACGGAATAGGCCCTCTATCTATATTTACACTCTTCTTGCGTTTAATAATCTCCATAATTTCATATGCGTCTAACATAATCTACTGTACTGAGAAATTAGAAAAAGAAATATCTTACATTCTCACAAAACCCGGAAATCTTGACGTGGTGTTGCACCAGGGGCAGCTTTTCTCCGGAATACTGTCCGGGTATTTCAAGTTCCAAATTCATCCTGCCGGCAGAAAAATTGGCCAACCAGGGACAGTAATCTTTCAACATTTTTGAAAAAGGAACTGCCCTGGGAGGGGGCTTGGCGACGATCGTACTGAGCATCCGCTTCACTTTGCTGGGTGCTAGCCGGTCATTAATTTGTTGGAAATCGTTTTTGAAATGTTCGATGGATTTATACATATTGCCTAAGAGAAACATAAGGCATATAATTAGTGTCGACCATACAATAAATTTAATAACTGTAACACACACTTTTGGACCTATCTATCTCCATTAATCGGACGAATTTCAGTTAGGTATTGCACTGCTTCAAGGATTAGTGCTAAAATGCAAGCTTTCAAGTAAAATAAAATAATGATCCTTGCATAACACGAGAGCATGGGTATACAAACGCAGCACAGTTAAAAGGTAAGTAGATATAGTATGTACGTTCTTTGCCCGCCGCCGCGGCGGAGGTGCGCAGTAGCAAAAATCTTCCACGTGGGCTACGCCATTTTTAAATAGATAGGTTAGACAGGACAAGTCAGACATGAGAGGTCAGACAGGTTAGACAGGACAGGTCAGACAGGCCTAGCCCACGTGGACGATTTTTGCTACTGCTCACCTCCGCCGCCTACTAAGGTATTTTAGCACCAATAAAAATCTTGTAATCTAGGTTTTATTAATACTCTTTTCAGCCTATTTATATCGATTATGGTACGCTTAGGCTTTGAAACCTACCAGGCGACGAATTAAAAATATATGTTGGGGTACAGAAAACTAGACTTTACGGTTTATCATTTGGTATAGAAATAATATCCCTAAAAGGTATGCTCACCCAATGCATATCTTCTCTTAATATTATTAATTCTGTAAAGTTATTCGACTATTAGCATTTTATCAATCAGACCAGCTGAGATAAACATATCCATCTCGGGATCATTGTGGCGGAAAAAAGTAAGACTGCTCCTTGAAGAATTTAAAAACGTCCCTCAGATATTACGGTATTTAATAACCGTACTGGACAAAAATGCAAAAGCCGCTTAAAAATTTGGCGATGTCTCAGATTGGCACATGATTACTAGAACCGGCGCGGCGCATCAAAATCTTGACCGCCGCGTCCCAACGCCTTTTCAATAGCACCAATAGACTAAGAGCTGGCGTAGAAAAAACCGCGTGATAAGGAACCAAATTTTTAAATATAGAATTAAATAGGCTTTTATATGGAAACATCAAAACTACCCGTCTGCCGTTTGTAACTGGTCACCTTAATCAGCAAAAATAATTTAAAAAATTAAAAAGTATGTAACCTCGTTATTAGTACCAGGCTGAAACTAACGTTAAAATCTGCGAAAACACAATTAATTTTAACTGCCACAATAGCAGACGACTTAGGTGGTAGCACTTTTATGGCAGACGCCATGGAAAATTAAGTCACGAAAATTTAAGCGGACGGTCCATTTTCGTCAACAGACGCTGTTGAAGATAATACTTACATCTCTTTTTAGGGCTCAAGTGGCAGGGCGATAAAGGGAGATATGACGCGGCGCGCGGCCCGTGCAACATAATTAAAGCTTGTGCTTTGAGAATAATGGAGTGTCTAGCAATCAGTTTATTTTCCAATTAAGTTTTATTTAATCACAATAGATATACAAATAGAAAGATTATGTTTTAAAATGTTTTAATGAAAAAAAAGGCTGCATATAGGCAGGTACCACAAATAACAAAAATAAATAATACATAAGTTTTTAACATAATTTATAATAATATGTCAACTCTAGGAATAGAATGATATATGTAAAAAACTTAACAAATATAATGAAGAAGAAGAAAGATAACAAATATTCAAGTAATATAAACTATTATGTATCTTCCAATAAGTAAAAATATTTTTGAAAATAGGTAATACAACTAAACATAAACATAAAACTAAATAACAAATGGAAAGAGGACAAACGCTAGAAATATAATTTATTAGTGTATCTAACACAAAAAAGCAGACGTATAAAAAAAATTAGGTAACAAATATCTTTAATCATCTAGGTTGGCTTCTTCATCACTAGAATCTTTAAACATTTCTTCTCCTTCGTCTTCGTCTTCTGATTGTATATCTGCAGATTCTCTTCCAATGCTGGAGGAATTTGCGGCCCTTCAAACCATTGAAGCTTTAAAGTACTGTGGATCAAACTCCAGCCGTTTTATTCAGGTTTATAAAAAGGGGGTTCACAGTTTGTTGCATTTTTCCACACAGCACATACCTGATTTACTCTCTTAATCTGACATCTAACAGTATCTTGACATGGAGGTACTAAACTAGCGTCAATTTTTTTTAATTTTGTCTAATTAATATTATAATATAATTTATGAATAATTTTGAATTTTTCAGTCTTATTCATGCTTCCATCTATATGACTAAGTGACAAAGAAACTCCTGTCAAAGGAAACGATAATACTACCTTTGACAGCAATTCTTTTGCCACTTAGTCATATAGATGGAAGCATGAATAAGACTGAAAAATTCAAATTGATAAAATTGTTAGAAAAACCTGGTACAGCTAGGTTCCTGAAAAAATTAACTGCACAATAGTTCATGGCTTCTTTTTTACATTTGTTATTCAATTTACCTCCTACTTTCAGAAAATTGGCCTCGTATATATTACAAAAAATTTGTGGAATGAAAGGTGATAGAATAGAATTGGTTTAATTTTTGATACATTTGTTTCACCTTCTATTAAAGATGGCCAACGGCAAAAGAGGGCTGCAGACCTGAATAGGACCGATTCATATGCTATAACAGGCGAAGGACAAAAAAGGCCCGCAGACTTCAAGAAGGTACTCAGAAACGATAATTTTAACATAGCATTTGTTCAATTTTTGGTAGAATACTGGACATCTAATCATTTGGCTCATATTTTCGGAAGCAAAATTATACGTTTAAATTGTGAAGACACTACAGATTTCGAAACGCAGATGGACATGCCATTAGGCAGGTCGATGACACGTTGTATTCTAAACATGAAGAAGCCGATACTAGGGTCATTTTTCATGTCCATAAAGTGCCCGATAGTTTTAACATTAAAATAAGAACTAGTGATACTGACATAATTATTATTATCGCATTAGGAAATATGGTGCATTTGTCAAAAATTTGTCAATATATTTTGAATTAGGATTGGCAAGTAAAAACACAACACGCTACGTCCGTCAGTTTGAGTAATGTTTTTGATCATTTGGGAAAAAATCTTTCAAATGCGTTACTAGCATTTCATGCACTCACTTCACAACAGCAGCATTTGCAAGGAAATGCAAAATTAGAGCATTTTCTTTGTTGGGAAGCAATTCTTACGAGACAAAAATATTCGGCACAATAGGCTCTACCGACATTTTATCAGATGAGCAAATAAGATGTATAGAATTTTTTTTCTGTAAAATGTATCGTAAACCAAATTCTGTGGATATAAATGAGGCACGCTTTGAAATCTTTGTAGAAAATTATAAACCAAAATATGGCAGATGCAGTCCATTAGACAGAATACAAAATTTTGACGGCGGTTTATTACCTCCATGTCAAGATAGTCTTAGATGTAAGATTAAGAGAGTAAATCAGGTATGTGCTGTGTGCAAAATGCAACAAAATGAGAACCCCCATTTTATAAAACTGAAAAGAATGGTTGGAGTTTGATCGACAGTACTTTAGAGCTGCAATGGGTTGAAGGGCCGCAAATTCCTCCAACATTGGAAGATATTATTGTAGAACCTACGAGAGAATCTGCAGATATACAATCAGAAGATGAAGACGAAGAAGAAGAAATGTTTAAAGATTCTAGAGATGAAGAAGCCATCCTAGATGATTAAAGATATGTGTTACCTAATTCTTTGTATATGTCTACTTTTTCGTGTTAGATACAATAATAATTTATATTTCTAGCGTTTGTCCTCTTTCCATTTCTTATTTAATTTTTGGTTTATGTTTAGTTAAATTACTTATTTTCAAAAATATTTTTACTTATTGTTGCAGATACATAATAGTTGACACTACTTGCATATTTATTTTCTTTCTTCTTCATTATATTTGTTAAGTTTTTTACATATCTTATTCTATTCCTAGAGTTGACATATTATTATTATAAATTATGTTAGAAACTTATGTATTATTTATTTTTGTTATTTGTGGTAGCTACCTATATGTAGCTTTTTTCATTAAAACATAATTTTTCTATTTGTATACTTATTATGATTAAATAAAAGCTAATTGGAAAATAAACTGATTGCTAGATATTCCATTATTCTCAAAGCACAAGCTTTAATTATGTTGCACAGGCCGCGCGCCGCGCCATGTCTCCCTTTATTGCCACTTAAGCGCTAAAAAGAGATGTAAGTATTATCTTCAACGGGACCACCTGCTTAATTTTTCTTTTTATATATTAAAGAAGCATACTTTACACTACACTTAGAAGCAAAAATTATTCTGATACTCGATCACGCGGTCGTGATTGATTTTCGGAATTTTCGATGGCGTCTGCCAAAAAAGTACTACCACATACGTCGTCTGCCGTAGTGGCAGTTAAAATTAGTTATGTTTCCGAAAATTTTAACGTTAGTCTCAGCCTGGTACTAATAACGAGGTTACATACTTTTTTTTATTTTTTTTCTGATTAATGTGACCAGTTACAAACGACAGATGGATAGTTTTGATGTTTCCATATAAAAGCCTATTTAATTCTATATTTAAACCTTTGGTACCTTATCACGCGGTTTTTTCTACGCCAGCTCTCAGTCTATAACGTTACCGCCTTCTGATTGGCTGGGCACGGTTGGGTGAAAAGCGCGTCGCTAGAATTAAAATTAAGTTAGTTGTAGTTCAGATTCCTAAAAGTAAGAAACAAGATTGGAACCGCCTAGAAACGCCTTCGTTGATATTCACGAAGTCGAACGAGACTCCCAACTCATTCATTTAACCCTGAGCCCCACATCTGTGAGGAATCAGTCGTCTACCGAATTTATTGAGTCTGAAATTTTCGAATTTCAGAGAAAAAAAATTAAGACAGAAGATAAGTACTTGAAGAGGCCTCGTCAAGCGCCCAAGTTCTAGGTCTCGTAAACATTAAAGTGCATTGCGCAACCTGCAGCAACACCCCTCGAAAAAGATTAGTTGCCAGCAACTTGTCAGTCTACATGTTTGAGTGCTCCCCCACTCACGGTACTTGATACTAGTCGTAGTCGTAAACATTGGGTGAGCGCATCGACTGCCACTTCAGATTCGAGAACTGGACAGCCCCCTTACTCCCCCATAGTTTGGCTACTTGGCCTACGGGTGAATAGCAACAATGCATAGAAAAAAACGGAAAAAAGAACATAAGGCTTAACCTAATCAAAGCGAGAACATCACTCGGCCATGCCGGCAAAATACGTGGCCCTCTACTTCAATACTTATTGATACTCTTTTCACACGAAACCTCACAAGTTCGCCTTACCTTGCATATTGTTTGAATCCTTTGAATTAGAGTTCTCCTTATAGAAAAATTTAAATAAATCATCTTTAATTTTCATTACGTCCTGGAGGTCTTTCGCCGAAATCATCTTCTTGGTGTAATGTTGTAACGTCGTTAACGGAACGCTGACTTTCGATAGTGCTGTAAAAGACAAACTAATTGGAAACGCATATCAAGTCAAATATCGTTTATTCATCAAAACAATTCGAATTTATTTTCCTTTGGCGATTTTCATAATTACTAGATGTTCAGTTTCATAATTACTAGTCCGCATTTTAGGTAAGCGTTACTAGTTGTTCAGCTTACTAGTTTTGATTAAAATAAATGAAACTAAGGTCATGTACTATGTGTTCCTTAAGAAACTGATGTCTTTATCTAAAGCCAGAAATTGCACTCGAGGAAAGAATTCTTATAACCATTTGTGACTGTGACATAAATCAAACTCCAGTCAATTTATATACGCCGAAAAGGTATATTCGTAAAATACGCTACTTGTATAAAACAAAAGTCAGTGTCTTGATGGAATATCTAAATAAACAATAATGTTTTTAAGTCGGAAGAGGATGAAGATGTGCTGAATTACAAGAGAGTATCCGCAATTAGCAGACGAAGAGTCCTCAAAATTATTAACATAAATTTGTGGTGTTCGAAGAGATAATATAAAATGATCTTCTCGCTATTCTTACCTGTTAAAAACTTGTCGACAATAGGATCGCTTAAAAGCAGCCGATCGAGCTCATCAGTCAAACGTTTCGTCTCATCGGCGTACACATTATCGGTGGTAGAATAGTTTTCCTTGCTGAGCCTGTACGAATACATAATGGCTTGCGGGTAGGTCCTTGCTATTCTCAATATTATCTCGGATATGGCCGTGATTTTCGGGGAATCCACATTAGCTGAAAAAAATAAATGATTCTCTCGTCTAGTTAGAGTGCAACATCTAATATAACGAGAGTTGTAACGTTGTAATTGTATCTGAATATTATACCGCGATTTTCTCTGTGTATCCGTTAAATTGCGATATCGATTGTCGCAACCTTATTACTACGAGTGCATTTCAGTACTCCGACCCGTTTGACAGCAAGCGCCAAGATCCGCACAAAAATAGGATATCGAAGGAAGTTAAAATTGACGCCCTCTTCTCGTTTGAACTTACCTCCGAGAAGGTGCTTTATGGCAACTGAGTTTTCAACTGCTGGTTGATAATTGCCAGCGTAGTAATGTGTATCTTTTGTTAGAGTACCGGCTATGCTGTTGGTTGTGAAACATCGGGAAAAGCGGTGTGATAGCCCTTTTATTTTAAAACGTAGGTTCGACCCATGTGCTTTTTAGTAGCATGGCTAAAAAAAATCGTTTGTCATTTCACCAGGGTCTTGCCGAGGGACCAATGCCATTTGCTTGGGGACTTCCTTATTTGAGTAGGAATCCAGCCGTCTTCTCCAGCTTGGACCAGACAGAGAGTTTAGTGTAGCCTGGTTATCCGGACTGGTACCTTTGCCTAGGTCTTCCAATTACCGAGGACAAAACACATCGTTAAGTAAATTAATCATCAGCACGGTTAATATGTCGAGCTTTGTTCTTGACTTATCGTGCTACTACCTTTAATTTTCCAAGTGAAAAGACTAAATATAATCTACCGAGAAGTACATACTGGAAATATTACTTCCAGAGATACTGAATTTTAGTCCGCTGAACTTATTTAGTGATTTTAGTAAGAAACAGTCCTCTAATATACTGTAACTCTCTTACCGTTTCTACTCTTGGTTATTACCTAAATTTATACTGTACAATTACCGCGGTTATGACATTTATATTAAGTTAATTAACTTTAGCTGTAAAACCCATGGCAGAAATTTAACTTGTTTAGACCTTGCTATTTAATTCTCGCCCAATATAGATAGACTTCGTCGACTAAAAAAATTTCTTGGTAGTAGCCCCAATGGACAAAAAGGATTTATTGTACGAAAGCTCATTTTGGCCACAGTATGTAGGAGTCAAGCGTTTTAATTTCAAAAGACATAAATATTTCTTGAACAACATGGGAAATGAATTAGCTCAGCAGAGAGGAGGTGACAAAAAAATGTAGACAAAAATAATCCTAAAAATTTTCCCAATCTCAAAAACCTACAAATTGTTTTACTGTCCTTCATCAAAATATTCATAGCCTTAGAAACAAGGCCCTGGAGGTAGAAGAATTTATGACTAATCTGACATGTATGCCTGACATACTATGTTTCAGTGAATACTGGCTCGCAGAAGAAGAAATCTTTTGCACAAAAATTGAGGGCTATGAACTAATATCAAATTTTGCAAGAAAGGAACTAAAACATGGGGGACCTGTATCTACACAAAAGATGAGCTGAACTTCCAAGAAGTACAGGAAATTAACCAAATGAGTGTGGAAGGGGTTTGTGAATGTCGATGATATACAGGGTATATACTTATACCGTTACACCGTCCCCCTTTACTAGCTTCTATTGATGAAGTAAAACCTAATTTTATTATTGGATATGGCCTCATGTACGAAATCAGAAAAGATATGGGAACAGTATACAAGAATAAAATTTTCAAAAATAGTTGTAGCTACTGTGGATTTGTTCCTGTATATGGGCCATCAATATACAAGAATCAAATCTTTGACAATAGCTTCCTGCGACCGTTTTTCATTTCACTCCAACAGAATATTCCTACTTTCTCTAACTTTCTCGAAGTTCCTTACATAGTGTAAACCTACGTTCTATAAAGAGTTTATTTTCAATCCAAGCTTGTCTCTCGATAAGAATATACTTAATAAAAAAAATAAATTCTTAATTACTAATTATTTAAATTTACAGTTCCGATGCTTATTTCTCTTTTCTTTTTCCGAAGTAATAGAATATATAAATATTAAGTTATTATATTGTTTCTTTCGGTTCTTTGATTTTATTGAACCTGGCCTGATACAAATTTATACAACTAAACAATTAGAAAAAAACTGTAATACACACAATCAACCTTCGTTCGCACTGAATAAGTTAAACTACTTGCAAGTGATACTCGCCCGCTTCTGTGTACATTACAGCAATTAATTATCTATTGCAAAGAACGAACGATATCAGCCGTATTTTACGTATAAAATTATATTAGTGGTAGTATTAGAACATATTGCATCTTAATCGGTAATTAAACAATACACCGCTAACATTCAATTCAAATCAACTCCAATTACCTGAGTTTCATTTCGCTAATATTTTCCGATATTGTCGTTACGCCGCGTCGTTTAATATTTATTTTTCATGCATATGCTGGCATATAACGAAATTTGCAATCTCGACGTAATTTTGCCCTACTCGCAATATAAGTTAATAACCTTATTTGGTTCCTAGAATATAGAATTCCTAGAATATAGAATTACGAAATTCTGATTAGTTTACTTCAACATTATGTGTATATTTAAAAAATTGGAACTACGTTTCTTTTTACTATATACTTCACAACTATGATTTATTTAATTTATATGCTGCGATATTTAAATAATCTACGTCAATATGAATCGAGCTGTACACATTTGTAAGATTTATCATACTTAAATCATTTTCGCTACTGTTCAGTTGTTGACATACCTTGTATATTTTAGTATACTTCTCAATTACGTATAGCTTGTTTTAGTGGCACTTATTTATTTTTCCTATATTTATTTTTCCTACCACAGGAGGTATTTTGAGATTTGACTTTAGCCGAAGCCATGCGGTTTTGCCGCTCTTTAGCATTTTAGTTAAATTATATTTGTGCATATACTTAAATACGAAAAGCCTACTCATTTCCAACAAATTTTCATTTATGCTCTTTTCTTTCTTTAAAAATTTGACTATAGTGACTTGCTGATTTGATTCGAAAAATTGATACTTTTGCAATTATTTGATTGATTGTGATTAATTAATATATTTATATACTATATTTTAAAATAGAACGATGGTGCCTAAGAAAATCTACATACGTGCATAAAATATAATAATATAATTGTACTACAAAAAACTACGCCGATATACAAAGAAAAATATATAACTAGCCTAGCCCATTTTAACATTAATCTTATAATCTATAAATACCTGTGCACAGTTCTATTTTATTTTTGTCATTATTATTCACCTTCACATTCTATTTTCTTCTTTTTAATGTTCAATTGTCCGTATTTAATTTCCATTTCTATCTACGCATTTCTTCTGCTAAAAACTTCCTTTGTGATGGACTGGCAGGATCGCCATGTAATGACTCAACCAAGGGGTGCTATATTACGTCCCCTTGAGTTATTAGTTGAGTCGGGTTCGTTCGTCCGATGCCCAAATAATAGACTTTGAGTATACTAACTCTATGTATTGATTATATCATTGAACAGTGTTACAATCTTGATAGCTAGGATATTAATTAATGATGTTACGCAGCTACATTACATTACGACCTATGAACTCTAATCAGGTCAGCTGTATTGCTGTCGTGTGCAATCGTATGCAGTTTATAAACGGTGTTATCATAATATTTAATAGTTACGATATCCTGTCGATGATATACAGGGTATATACTTATACCGTTACACTGTGCTGTTGACAATAAGTTAAAAGTATCTGTCTTATGCATTTATAGAAGAGGAGTTAGTGTATTTGACTTGTTTATGCATACATTTGAAACCATTTTAGATCATTTAGTTAGAAAATTTGTAAAGTATGATATAATTCTTACGGGAGATTTTAATCTTGACCTTTTCAAAAATAACGACAAAACAAAGGCCTTTCTAGATATAATAAAAGCCTATACCTATGAATAAACAGTCTTTGAAGCAACAAAGATTACTAGAGACTCTTCCTCTTTAATTGACAATATATTTGTAAACTTACAATTTAGCTATGCAGCAAGTGTAATAGATACTTCTCGGTCAGATCATCGAGCCCAACTGTATGTAGCCGAGAGCATCAACAATAAAAAGAAAGTTGCAAATTTTGTACAATATAACGAAGCCAGAAGTCTCCTGCAGTACTTCAAGAGTAACAGAATAACTTGGTTAGAGATGAGAGAATTTATGGAGTCAGAACATTCCATACAAATTGAGAAAAAACGAGAAAACATTTATCCAAATTTTGTAAATAATGTTCATAATTGTAATAATTACAGGTACTATTAATATTCATTTCACTTAATATTACTCCATTTTTATAAATCATTAGCTTGACGTTGTTGGTGAAATAAAAAATTAAAGGTATCTCCTATGTTTGTAGTTTAAACTTAATGAATACAGGGTGGCATAAATTATTACGGTAAGTTGACTTACAACCCGTCGTCAAGGGCAATCGATACCTTTTTGATAATTCTCACTTACGTCCTTCGAAACAGTGTTAAAATGGGATGTTTACATTACAAGGAGGGGAAAAACAACCATTAGCCGTTTTCCACCAATTATTATAAGTTTAGGCAAATTTTCCCATATATATATATAGCTATTAGATTGTAAACACTAGACAGAGTTAACAAACTACGTTTTTTAAACGACGGTTTGCAATGAAAAGGTAGATTTATCATGGTTCTTACAGAGAGGGTAGACTCAGTCCGTACGAATACACTGCAGTATAATAATTTAAGAACATCTCCCGTTAAAAAAATCTGGAAACTGTGTTTTTATTTAAAGCCGTCTAGGTATGCATGTTGCAGTTTGGCATCCAGCTACAATTTTAGCAGCTTCGTACAATCAATCTGACACAGATACGCTGCACCCCTCGAAGCAATAGAACCTATTAACTGTGAATTAAAATGAATAAAATTAATATTTAAGCCGTTGACTGTTAAGCCATTCAGAACCCATAAACGGGAAACCTCATCCTCCTTCCTTGTGTTAACTTAGACCTTTCCAACAGGATTGTACCGTTGACATAAACAACCCATTCTGACGCTGACTTGGAAAATACCGACAACTCGTAAGTACAAATAAAGAAGCAGCGGAAGCTAACCTAGAAGCGAGCCATGTACCCTAATCCATCCGTACCCTAATCCATCCGTACCCTAATCCATCCATACGTATGGCTCATGACCCGATTCAACAATGATGCAGCTGTATCTGTTACGTTGTTTTCTTTCATGTCAAGTGCTAGAAGGAGAACGCAAAATTGCCTGCATTGATTTTTGAATAAATTAATAATATTTCAATAGCTATTTTTATATTCGCCGTTTTGTTAAAAAAACAATCTTTCTTTCCTTTAAAATTCAGGAACTGAATGACGTGAATCGCTAGCAATGAAGAAACATATCAATTTTTCAAATAGAAAAAATATGATCCGACTAAATATCGATCTAAACTAACTTCCTTTCTTCAGGCTGAACAGCATACTTTTGCTAGATTAACTAGATCGAAAGACCTACTTAAATCAAAAATAAGCCAAATCACGTTTCTTATCCTCAAGAGCCGCTAAAATGTTATTCACAATTATTACTATCACGCAAGCAAATCGCAAATATTTTTAACTGACTTTGCATAGATACTGGGTTCCTTTTTTAAATTGGTTCTATCTTCGATATTTTAGCGAAGTGGAAAAGTCCCATTGAAAAGGATTGGTTTATAAGATAAAACACTGAGATAATTTCAGCAACTTCTGCCGCTATTATTTCGAGTTGTTTTTAATGATTTTGCAAATTTCATAAGCGGGTTAACATCTAAATTCTTCAAATTATTAGATAACCCCCAAAAAAATTAATTCAATATATTGCCAATGTCAGAAAGGTCATCTATTTGTAGTCCATTCTCTTCAATTCGTGTTAAAATTGTGTTATTACCCATTCTGACTTCATTAATTATTTTAAACCTTTTCGTCTTGTTATTGACTATTATTACAAGTGTTACTAAATAATGCCATTTCACTTACCACCTTACCAATCTCCTTTATCTGTGTATTATTCCATTGAATCTTTGTTTTAAAAACTTTGCAGCGAAACGCATAATATTATTTGCAGCAGAATAGAAACTTACTAATTTTAGAGATTCTGTAAACTTAATTATATTTCTACTAATATATTTTCTTATCATTTCAGTTAATTACCTAATAATTGAGGAATCCATCCCAAAAACATCCAGGTGGGTATTGTTCCGGTCTCGCTCACAAAAACATCGTTCAATTCGTCTCCCAAGGAATCTTTCAACAAAATACACGGAAAGAGCTGTCTCGCTTCCTTCGAACCCAACTTCATGGCTCTCAGAACGTACAAGACAAAATCTTGTTCCTGGTCTTGTCGGTCTTGCACGAAGTAAGCCAGTTTAACCAGGGCCTTGGTTTTCTCTTTGACAATATCGTCGTGTCTAAAAAATTAATAATCGTATTTACAATGTTTCAAATTTTAATACATATGTTAAATTTTGCTAATGCTGAAAAAACATACAATATTTGGAGACGGACACCATAGGGTATTTAATCTATAGAGGTCGGATGAAGAATATCCTTAAAAGAATGTAGATCATCATTGAAACTCCGGCTAGCAAAACTAATAAGTGGAGTAATCACAGACAATTCGAGACAAACGCCCGATTTTTGACGATAAGACAACTAGAACACGAACGCACTACTTTTGACTACACTATCCAAAATAAACAAACAATGTATTTAGCGCTCTAAATAGAATATGAAATTAAAAGAATACTTTACTTTACTTTTCCTTTTGAAATATTTTACAAAAAAACACAACTGGTTGTAGAACAATGTAAAAAATGTATCAACACCAACATAATATATAAGAAAAAATACACCAATTTAGATAATAAGAACATATTTCCATCGATATAGAACCATTTACAAACACAAAGCGAAACTTAAAAATGTTGTCTGCTGAAAACTAATGGAGTAATATGCCCTTGTCGCCCAAGAACCCTTTAAGTTTCAACTTTAATTGATTTTTTTGGTAGAGTACGGATATTCATAGGAAGGCAATTAAATACTTTAATTACAATGAAGTATGCATTATTCTGCATATAGGAAAAGACACATTTTTCATAAATCAGCCTGCATTTGTGTCAGAAATCATAGTCATGATTCATGTTAATCCTGAAATAAATACCTATTGTGATATACAAACATAACCAAATCTAATGACGTCCGCGCGCACGTGCGTCGCCCGGGGCGGCATATTGGCCTTCGAAACCGCTCCAGTGAGCAGCCAAGGCATACTGTGTGTCACGTGCGGCTCGGGGTGATCCAGTAGGGGGCCGTGTAGACTGGCCCAGCCGAGTGACGCTCTACCTACTATGTGGAGCCCCGGCTCGATTTGAGCTTCCCTAGAATATTTATTAGTTGGAAATTTAGAAACAGATTTCCTGTGATAACCAAAGGCCGCTTCCGGGTCTAATATAAATTCCTCCCCAATATACGCGCTAGAAGTCAGCGGGGGACTCTGGGTTAAAGCTATCTGTTCCTCTGATCTATCTCGATTCAGTTCAAGCACCAAGAGCTCATCCACACTCGGGAGCTTTTGGTGCGCGGATGCCATCGACTGAGGGGTTCGAAAAGTATTTTTTTATAACAATATTTATGTCTACTAAGTTTTTTCATTGTATCAATTGTTTCATTGTATCAATTGATACACATCCACACAGGCTTCTCAGCACAAAAAAAACACTTGCAAGCTTCCTGCACACATTCCCCACATGCACCTCCCATTTTAGCTTACTATCCAGCCACACTCCCAAGAATTTCACACTCTCAGCACTATCAGTAGTTTCCTGCACGTTCTTCAATGTAAAAAGCATTTTCTGGGTCTTATCTGCATTCAGCAAAAGCCTATTCGATACGAACCACTCCTCAACCACCAACTGTGCAACAGTCAGCCTCTCCCCATCAATTTGCTCAGTTTTGCCTGCCACAAACACTATGGTGTCATCAGCAAACAGCACATATTTTTCATTAGAGTTGATAAGGGGTAGATCATTAGTATAGATCAAGAATAAGATCGGCCCTAGAACGGATCCTTGGGGTACTCCAATATTGATATGTGCCGGAGCACCCATCTACACGTACTGTTTGATATCGGTTTCGTAAGTAAGAATCAATTAGACTGATACTATTTTCACAAAAGTTATAATGCTTAAGCTTGCTGAGAAGGAGGCCATGCGCCACACAGTCGCAACAGTATAACTTCGGTATCTCCCGTACGCACTTGGCTAACTTAACACTCTTTGAACGCGCCCGAATTCTTTAGGTTAAGCCTTATTCTCTTTTTTCGGCTCCTATGCCTTTTAGCTTTTCACCCGTAGACCGAGTAGCTAAAGTATGGGGGAGTCAGGGGCTCTCTAGTTCTCGAAACCGAACTAGCCGTCGACGCGCTTTACTCTCGCCCAATGTTTAACTGCGACTAGTATGAAGGACCAGAGAGGCACGTACGTGAATGGGGGGAACCCAAACCAGTAGGCTGACTCAAGGTGCTTGCCTAACCAGCCATATTCGCGGGGTGTTGCTGTAGGGTGCGCACTACAGTTGAAGGTCTCGGTGAATTGTTAGTACTCGGCCGCTTGACAAGACCTCTTCAAGTACTTAACTTCCGTCTTCAAAAAATTTTTTCTCCTAAAAGTCTTCTGTCCTGAAGTTCCAAAAACTCCGAAAAACTCGATAAATTCGGTAGAAGGCTGATTCGGTACCAGTTGAGAGTGCTGTCCGTACAATGCCTTTTGCTTCGCTTCGGGGCTTCTTTCGCTCGTCCGTAAGCTTCCTACAGCCCTTTCTTTTTCGAGATGTCGAAAATTTGGCTAAGTCCTTAGTGACTAAAAATGCCGGAAAATTTCATAAATTCCTCAGAGATATGGGGCTAGGGGCTAAATGGATGAGTTGGTAGTCCCGTTAGGATTTCTGAAGGATGGCGCTGGCCTAAAGTGAGTTTTTGCTTCTTGCCTTCCCGGGATCTGAACTGCAATTCATTTTAATTTTAATTCTAGCGACGAACACCCGACTGTGCACAACCAACCTGCATGCCGCATGCAGGTGTACATTCTTTCGCGGCTTGCATTCTTATCCAGTGGCGTGCTTAAATGCAGTTAAGTCTAAAGGACGTTTTTACAACACTAACATCAGTGTTAAAAAACTATCAATAAACCATCTTTGCAACTTTCCTGTTGTTTCATTTTGAACACGCTCCTCATACACATACTTCTGATATGCAATATAAAAATTCGATGTACATTAGTTCAATTACAGTTTACACTAAAAAAAATCAAACCATTCCTTATTATTATCTGTTGCAACTCTCTCTAAATGTATCCTCCAATTGACTGACGCCAAAAAATTGCACGCTATTCAATATTTCTCTTAGATCGTTATTATATAGGCCATTTAGATCTGTATTCGTTTTATAACCAAATAAAAGTAAGTTTAAGTTTAAAATAATTCATTACTGTGCTTACAATTAATTTTTTTTCTCTTTCTTTCAGTTCCTATTTTCATTCAAACAGACTGATAATTTTAAGTACAAATTTATTTGAACAGACATTTTCATTAAAAAGCCAAAATAAATTTACACAAAGATCAATATGGCACGGCACTACTTATTAAAATAAACAACGAAATTAAACAAAAAACCAAAATAAGACGAAATTTAAAAAAACAAATTATATACCAACAACATCCAGAATACATATGGGGAAGACGTATTGCAATTACTGAAGACCTGGAGTAACATAGATGCCAAACTAGCAGCTTTTAGAAATCGTAGAATATTTTTACTTTAATGTCGTACCAACAATATTACACCTAATCACAGAAAAAATAACACAAAATGTCTATATTCTTTAAAATATGAAAGCCACCCTTTTTTAAATGAAATTGATAGTATTTTAAATAAGTTTCAAAAGTCAATATTAAACATAGAAATAAAAATTACGGTGTGGAAACTTAAAAATTTAGAAAGGGAATTGAACGAAATTAAAAACACAGCAGGTGACTTTTTACCCAATACAGTTTTTATTAATTTTAGTAAAGCGTGTGACAATAAATATAATAAAATAATTGTGTCAATCAAACAAAGGAATCTTTAAAAGATTTCTGAACTTATTCATAATAAGGCAGTTTTTAGATTGGAGACACATGAAAACTTTTTATATAATTTTACTAATGCTGAACTACCTATTGAAGTTAAACAAATTTTATGCGCAGGACCAAAGTTTGCTGTGCCCGTGTCTTGCAATAAGGTTCCAATACCAACCATTATCAAAAATCTAGAATATTGTATTCAATCTCAAAGTCTCAGTGAGGATGTTCGAAATGATCTTAGAGCAATGACAATAAATAACATTACTAATTATATAAAATAGGTCGAACATACAACGCATAACAATACAGAAAAGTTGATTCTGAAAAGTTATGGATTATGTAAATCATTTCTTAAAGCGAACCCACATTTAATAGTTATGCGTTCAGATAAGGGAAACTCAACAGTAGGTATGAATAAAGATGAATATATAACAGGAATGAATGAATTGCTGTCCGATCCATTAACATACAAAATCTTAAAGACTGACCCAACTTTGCGCCTTCAAAGCCGGGCTAATGATTTGGTAGCGCAATTGTTTTCAGATGGTTTTATGAGTGAGCAGTGCCGAAAGGGCCTGCTTAAACATAACAGGGTGCCTACTAAGCTGTATGGTCTGCGTAAGACGCATAAACCAAATTTAAAAATTAAGACCAGTAGTTAGTTGCATAGACTCCCCAGCTTATGGCCTAGCTAAATTTAATGCTTTTCATCATAAAATAAAGTTTACAATGGAAAAAGAATCTGAGGAAAAAATTGCTTTTCTTGACACGTTAGTTATTCATAACGCGGACGGAAGTATCTATACCAACTGGTATATTAAATCAACAGCGTCAGGACGAGTAATCAACTACTTGTCATCCCACGCAACTACCCATAAAATTGCCGCAATAAAAAAACCTTCTTTATAGATCTAATAATTTAAGCAGCCCTCAATTTTGCAAGAATAATGGAATCATTATAAAAAATGTATTAAAGAAAAATAATTACCTTCTTCTTTTAGCAATAGAATATTTAATCAATATAAAAATACCATAAAAAAGGATAAAAATGCAGCTATTAAATATTTTAAATTTCCATATTTACATAAATCATCCAAAGAAATAGAGAAACTAATAATTACAAAGAACCCAAACTGTAAGCTAGCATTTTATAACCTGAAAGTGGTTGGTTTCCTATTTACACCCTTAAAAGACCCAACACCCAGAGACCTATGTTCATGTTTGGTGTATAAGGTTCCGTGAGTACACTGTGAAAAATGTTATATCGGCCAAACTAGACAATATTTGAAGAGTCGAATATACCAACATAAATACGATTGTAGGGTAATTAATATAAATAAAAAAACAGCGCTTTCCCAACATCATTTTGCGACACATCATAATTTCGATTTTTCCAAGGTGGCTATTTTGGATCGAGAAAAGAATTATTCCAAGAGAAATATAAGTGAAATGATTTATATAACCCTTAACAACACGGTAAATTGCAGAACAGATACGCGGGGCGTCAGTACGCAATATGCACATGCACTTAATATTTACAAATCGAAAATAAATAAGCCAAATAAAAAAAGACCATAATAACTCAATGGTAAAAAGAATCCTATCACTGTGGATATATGCGGAAGGCCCTGGCTTCTTTAGTCATTGCTGTACAACGCACTAGTTTGGTGTTGACAATTATTTTAATTTGTTTGTTTTTGATGATTTTTAATATAGATATGTTCTATATTGTTGTGGAGGATTCATGTTTTACCTTAAAAATCTTTGGTGATATATCACTTTAGCATCACACGAATTAAAATGTCAGAGATATACTAATCGTTAGTGCACACAATTATTGAACAATATATGAAATAAAAATTTCGGATCATGCATTTGTTTTTTAAGTATTTGTGTTCAATGTTGGTGTTATTTTTCGTCGCGCCGCGGCATATTTTGTTTGCTAATAACGGCTACCAACACCAATTTTCAGCCTTCACGCATGCGTACGTGCAAATTCAGATATTTTTCAGTTGTTTTTCTTGATTTTGGGCATTGCCTTGGGTTAGTTTTGTTTGGTTGCGCCCTCGAATCGAGCGAAGGGCCATGCGTGAAGGGAAATCCTAGTCCAATGGTCAAAAATTTGCTGTAGGTAGAAGCTTGTCTAAAAACAAACGAAGCAAAGTGAAAACGTAAGCAAGCACGATTTTACGCGTTATTGCCAACCTGTCAACAGTAATCGGAGATGTCTTATAGAAAAGACCGTTGATTTGAAACAAAAAAATGACGCGCTTGTTTGCGCGCTTATTTTCTTATTTGGTTAATTTTGGGTTAGTCTGGGTTTGTTTGGGTTGGCTTTGGTTAGATTGGGTTAGTCTGGGTTGGTTTTGGTTACTTTGGGTTAGGGTTGGTTAGTTTGGGTTGGTTTTGCTTAGTTGGAGATAGTGAAGACAAGCGCGCGAAGCGCGTTTGATTGTGCGCTTATGTCCTTACTTTGATTAATTTAGGGTTAGTCTGGGTTAGTTTTGGTTTGTTTGGGTTGGTTTTGGTTAGTTTGGGTTAGTTTTGGTTACTTTGGGTTAGTGTTGGTTAGTTTGGGTTAGTTTAGGTTAGCTGTGGTTTGGCAAGCTGCTATTCAACTTTTTGAAACATTTGGATTTTTTTTTCAATTTTTGACATCAAAAGTGCTTCGCGCAATATGTAACGTGCCACAAAACACTTCTAATACAGTCTAATGCACGTTACACGAAAATAAATTGCAAAATTCGAAAAGGGCGCTAAGAAAAAATGTATCCTTTTCTACGTTATCTACAAGGTTAATTTGGGTTAGTTTTGTCTAGTTGAGCCCCCGGAATCCCGGAGCGAGCGAAGAACGAAATATTAGAACAACATTGGGCTGCTGCCAAATGCGCAGGTCCGAAGGTCGCAAATTTGGTGTATGGAGTTCCTTCTGTTTGCAGATGACCTGAAAATATATAAAGTAATCTCAGATCTTAACGACTGCATTGCTTTGCAGGAGGATGTCCTTAGATTTGAGGCTTGGTGTCGCGATAATGGAATGCATGTTAATATTTCTAAGTGCAATCTCATGATATTTTCCCGTCGTACATTTAAAACTAATTTTCATTACTCCATTGATGGTACAACTCTACCATCAGTTAAGAGCGTAAAGGATCTGGGAATACTTCGAAACTGAAGCTCTGAAGAATGCCCAAATGAAGCCAACCTTTTGGAAGCGATATGTGGATGACATTCTCATTATATGGCCACACGGTAGAGCGAATCTAGACCTGTTCTTAGAAGAGCTCAACAAAATACACCACCGAATACAATTTACACTTGAGGTCGAAGTAAACGGTCAACTGCCCTTCCTGGACCTATTAATTATAAAAAAAGACGACTTATCCATCGACTATACAGTTTACAGGAAACCAACTCATACCAATAGATACTTAAACGCAGAGTCCCACCATCATCCTTCTCAGATACAATCAGTAGCCGATACTCTGATCTCCAGGTCCATCCAATTAACTAAATCCTCAAATCGCCCAGAAGAACTCCACAACATTAAAACAGCTCTGAAACAGAACAACTATAAAGAACACCACATCAAAAAGGCTTCTAAGCGAGCTACAAACCCAACAACAAACAAGAAAGAGTACGATGAATCAAGACCGACAACTACACTACCATACATAAAAGGCGTAACAGACGTAATTGGAAGAATCCTAAGGAAACACCAAATAACAACAATCTATAAACCACCAACAACGATCCACCAGATTATAGGCAACCCCAAAGACAAAGTACCTTTGGAAAACCACAGAGTATACAGCATCCCTTGCAAGAACTGTGACATTGAATACATCGGCCAAACAAACAGAAGAATCTCTGCCAGAGTACAGGAGCACATCAACAGCACAAGAAACAAACAAACCACCTCAGCTTTGTTTCAACATCACCAAGAAACAGGGCACACAATAAATTTCCAAGAAGCAAAACAGATCGCTC
>MU193936.1:0-14405 GCA_016904865.1 Pissodes strobi | reverse complement strand
GTCATCTGCCATACTTGCCATTCTCATCCAGGTGAACTACTATATTTGATAGGTTATATTATCTGTTGCCTATAAGTCTCTATTTTTTTATTACGTTGCCTATCAGTATCCATTTTTTATTACATTACGGAAAGCAAATGCAATTTCTATATTTCGTAAATTTTAAAACCGTCACCGACTATGCTACGCCAATGCCAGTAGAGGTGAGCTCAAAACCCAGTGCCTTAATGGCTAATTAACTGCCCATTATGACATCAAAAT
Organism: Pissodes strobi; assembly: GCA_016904865.1. NCBI lineage: Eukaryota > Metazoa > Arthropoda > Insecta > Coleoptera > Curculionidae > Pissodes > Pissodes strobi. The sequence continues at coordinate 14,144 of MU193936.1, read as the reverse complement.
GTGGAATATTTTCAAACAATCCTAGACTTACAGATCGGTGAAAGTTGAATTTGAGCATATCTGAATAGAATAAAAATATTGTATAGAGTTTATATGTAAAATATTACGTATCATGCAATAAATCGTGTAACGAATATTATGTTTTTCCATGCTGTTAGCTGCTCATGAGACGCATGTGTATTCATGGAGGATGAATGATATTAAGTATTTATTTATTTTAGAGCAGATAGGAAAAAGAAACTAAATCAAGAAATTTAACAAATAATTTTATTATATTAGGTTCAGTATATATTTTCAGGAATGTACTCGCAAAGCATGACGAAATAAAATCGTATCTACATTTTTATTTAGACGGATATGAAAAAGAAACTAAATTATGAAATTTAACAAATAATTATATTAAGTTCAGAATATATTTTCAGGAATATACTCACAAAGCATGACGAAATAAAGCCGTGTCTAAATTGTTTGTTTAGGTGGGTAGGAAAAAGGAACTAAATCAAGAAATTTAACAAATAATTATATTAAGTTCAGTATATATTTTCAGGAATGTACTCACAAAGCATGACGAAATAAAACCGTATCTACATTTTTTTATTTTTTATTTAGGTGGATAGGAAAAAGAAACTAAAGCAAGAAATTTAACAGTTAATTATATTAAGTTCAAAACATATTTCATACAATAAAAAAAATTAATGATGGCCTTTTTTAATGAAATTATTTAAATGTTTTTTAATTTTTACATGACAGCTACCATGTGAAAGGGAACAATTTTTCGACAGCCACAAACCACATAGAGAATTTATGCCTCTGTAATACAAATAGCACTTGGGAAATTCAACTTGTTGGTACGATTCTTTCTGCTTTTGGTGACTGACCCGGATACGAACATCCTGAATAAAGAAATATAGAATTAATATTTTGTTTATATCAAATGAATATGAACTGATATTATTACAAATTTATATCCTATTTCATACATATTAGCAACACTCTCCGTTATCCTTTTTTAATAGTTCGTATTATGTCTTTATATGACAGTTCTTTTCGTAAATGCTTTTCCACACCACATTTCGAATAAAGTATTTATTTTATTTTATGGGCATAGGAAAAATAAAATAAAAATCAAGAAATTTAACGAAAAATCATATTAAGTTCGATATATATTTCCAGGAATGCACAATAAGAAAAACTCTAATGATAGCTAAAACATGTTGTAGTTTGAAGATTATTTAAAAATTTGCACTCTTGGGTATATTTTCATAACAATGGAGACTGATATTTGCGATGGAAGAATGTAACTCATCATTAAATCTGTGTTTTGCTACCAATCATTTACAAAAACAAAACAAAATAAATAAATTGTATATGTTTACACTCACAGCAAAACGTTTGTCCATTGTTTTCAATTTCATGATGAAATCCTGCTGCTTTTCAAGTAGTACGATTAAACGGCTTAAATATTTGCTATAAGCAAGATGAAACCTGGAATAAATCCCAAAAATTAATGATTACCCTTTTTAATGTAAGAGAATAACTTCTTCGTCATATCAACATGGCATTTGTTGGTAGACAAAATAAAGGAAAAATATTTATTTACAATAAAATGGATGAGAAAAATCCATAATCGTTCATCATCGAGATTAAATTTTAGCACAGTTTCGAATATGCAATTAAAAAGAATACCGGAAATTTTTGAAATAATATTAATGAGAAAGGGTTGTTGAACTTTCAAATAAATATTCACCCTTAGCATATATCCGTTCATTGAATGTAATAATCTTACTTAAAAATATAGCAATACTTTCGAAAGGTAAATAATTTAAAACATTATCCGAAGAGACTGATGTGATGCTATTTATTTTTAAACAGCCTCACACTCCCGATTTTTTCTAATGGTTTAAATGATATTAATTAGGCTGAAAAAAGAAATACATAAAAAATGTACTAAATGTATCGAACAACGACAACAACACAATTCATTATAGATATGATTTTCATAATACAAATTTCATATGTTTATTACTCTACAACAGACAACAGCAAGTTTACCAAAAATTAACAGACCTAAGTCTAATCAAATAATCAAAAATTGTATTGTATTAGTTTACTTAACCATACTTCGAGAAAGTATAGTTAAATTATTTGTATATTTCAGAGTATGTTAGTTACTCGATCTGCTTGTGGAAAGTATTATCTATCCATTGTACATGTGATATAATAAAAAAATCGATATTTTTCAAAGTATTGAAATCACATCTCTAACTTCTAATGTATAAAACACTTACCCCCTAAATAACACTAACAGAAAAAACAGTCAATGTTTAGAGTGTATAAAAAAATAAAAACAGCGTAACATCTAAAATCTTAAAACTTCGCACGAGTATGAACAACTATCTGTTATGAACTAAAAATTTCCGATAGACCCTTCGTATAGAAGAAAGATGGGTTTAATGAGCTTGGAAAAGGGTTTTAATGACTTACTTTAGAATTTCAACATCATAGATTATTTCGAAAGTTTTATCCTTTTGAAACAAAAAAAAACATTGCCTTCAGATATCTACATTTTTCTGATACTTAGTTCTTTGAAGCCTCTGCACAAAATTGATTTGATTCAATCACATATTTATTTATTCAAATGTGAATTCAATCAAATATTGACTATCTTTGCTTTGTACATATGCTATATCGGGTCTCTTATAGGCTCTATCGAGAGGATTAATACTACTATAACCTCGAGCTAATCTCTCGGAATTTTCTCTTAATGAAAAGCATGAACGGATTACAATACTGAAAAGCATAACGGATAAGTATTTCTAACATACAATAAGATGCAACTCAGGTGGAAATTGTACAAATTCGAGTAATCTGTTCAGAATAAGTCTCTTCAACTACACTATTATCTATAACACATTTTAAAATATTATAATAATAATTTACAAAATGGATATTGTCTAGCAATTTAAGTCTAAGATGTATAAGCGGGAAATAGCTAACAAGCCAATATGACCATACATTAGATAAATAAATTATGCGGTTATTCCTTACAATCTTAAGTAGTCTACTATCACGCTCACAAGGAATGTTAGTTAAGGTGAACTTAGCTAATTTTAATACATTTTCACATATATATCCTTCATCCTTGATACTTCGTTTCAAGTCTTCTTGAAACATAGGCATGGTTCTGTATGGAGATATCAAATCAAGCGCTATGTATCCATCACAGCATTCATAGTTTAAAGATATGGAGTCACTTATTGAAAAAATCTTGCTTAAAATAACCAGATCTGTCTGCTTCGACGTCTTCAATGTTTATATATGTTTTCAAGAACTCTAAGAAACTCTGAAACTCTAGCACTGAGAAAATGATAAAAATTACACCCCAATTCCGTCGAATTAGCTTGACTACTCTTTCAGTTCTTCCTTTCACTTGACCTATGTTAACTTGAAAATATTAATTTATGTTGATAACATGGTGATATGCTTCGAATATCGCAACAGGTTCGACAGGTTCTTCTTCACAATAGGAATTGTGTGAACCTAACTCATCAACACTAGATAAATCAGATGAATATCCGAAATCGTTCAAATACTCTTGAGATTGCATTGTAAAAGGAATGACTAATTCGGCACTACTTGTAGAAACGATGAAGCTCTAAGACGATGTTTTAACTTGAAAAAACTTGAATAATACAGCAATACACTATTGACTCGAGGTTTTATACGCGCGGTGAAAAGCTGCTTCCACTAGAACAAACCAATATTTCTCAATCAACTGATACATATTCAAAAAAAAAAAAGGATATAGTAATCTGTGCAAATCTATTAAGTTGCAATTTTCAGATATATTAAGCCATTTATTAATTGACAAGTCTTCGTTATGGTTTACAACTCGAACCAGTTCACCATTTGAATTAACTCCTGCATTAATTATTGTTGAAGGGCAAAGGTTTCTTAAATAGAGCCATCAGCAGGCAACACATTAAGGTATCGAAATGCATAATATTTTCATACTTATTGATCGATAACGCATTGTATAATTTTAACAATTTTTTTTGATATATGAAGATGTTAACAGGGTTTTCCAAACGTATCGGGTCTAAATTAAAAAAAAATAATAATAAAATAGGTCAATTTTCCAACTCACATCACCTACGCATATGTCTTTTTAACCTAATGCATTACTCTTTAAACTTTCGAAATAATCTATAACGGTGAAATTCGAAAGCAGGTCATTAAAAGGTTATTGAGGGATTACCGATAGCAATCCAAAACGAATAGACACAATGTAGGTATTAACTCGATTTAAAATCTGCAAAAATTTTTTTGTTTCACGTGAACCAATCTATATGTTTGGCGAGAGGAGTAAAGCATGTCTTTGATAATGATATATAGCTATGATCATCTTTCATTTCCTGTATATGCAGAAATTGTTTGCATTTACCTACTTTCAAATATATTGCAGGTGTTTTAGTTTCATTTTTAAACTGACTATGTGGTGACTTATATATTCGATATTATACGAAAGATAAGATCACTGTCTCAGTCTGAATAAAGACTAAGAAAGCGACTCCAATCTCGCGGTTTTTGTGTAATGTTTCTTATTTGTATAAAACTTTCTTAAAAAAATGGGTTATATGAAAGTAGGTAGCACCCATCTACATCATATAGGGTGTTTGAGAATACCTTAGCTGATTATAAGAAAACCACAAATAACGAGTTTCGCTTATTTTTAGGAATATTACCGTGGAAGAATAGTTTTACAACTATTTAACATATTTTCGCAGTAGAAACTTGACGATCTGACTAGATATAAATTCGTATCAAGCAAAGACAATGACATTATATATGCATCTACATTTAAATGTATGCTTGCATGATAGTCTCATAGATTTTCAAAACATACACATTTAACTTAAGGAAAGTATGTTACTCATATCAAGCCTTCTTCATTTGAAGCATGCTTGCATGACAGCTCCAAAGATTTTCAAAGCATAGACTCACAACTTAAAAAAAAACAGTTACTTGTATCAAACCTTCTTCATTTGAAGCATACTTGCATGACAACTCCAAAGATTTTCAAAGCACACACTCACAACTTAAAGAAAAATACGCTACTTGTAGTAGACCTTCTTCATTTGAAGCAGCAAGAATAGTTTCGATACTTAGTGCTTTGAAGTCTTTACACAATTAGTCTCTCTACAGTTGCATTTCAACTTCTTCAAATAGACATTGTTTGCATTTACTTACTTTCAAATATATTGCAGGTGTTTTAGTTTAATTTTTAAACCGACTATGTGGTGAATTATATTATGCTAAAGATAAGGTCACTGTCTCAGTCTGAATAAAGACTAAGAAAGTGACTCCAATCTCGCGGTTTTTGTGTAATGTTTCTTATTTGTATAAAACTTTCTTTAAAAAATGGGTTATATGAAAGTAGGTAACACATCTACATCATATAGGGCGTTTGAGAATACCTTAGCTGATTATAAGAAAACCACAAATGACGAGTTTCGCTTATTTTTTACGTATATTACCGTGGAAGAATAGTTTTACAACTATTATTTTCGCAGTAGAAACTTAACGATCTGACTAGATATAAATTCGTATCAAGCAAAGACAATGACATTATATATGCATCTACATTTAAATATATGCTTGCATAATAGCATCATAGATTTTCAAAACATACACATGTAACTTAAGGAAAGTATGTTACTCATAGCAAACCTTCTTCATTTGAAGCATGCTTGCATGACAGCTCCAAAGATTTTCAAAGCATAGACTCACAACTTAAAAAAACAGTTACTTGTATCAAACCTTCTTCATTTGAAGCATGCTTGCATGACAACTCCAAAGATTTTCAAAGCACACACTCACAACTTAAAGAAAAATACGCTACTTGTAGTAAACCTTCTTCATTTGAAGCAGCAAGAATAGTTTCGATATTTAGTGCTTTGAAGTCTTTACGCAATTAGACTCTCTGCAGTTGCATTTCAACTTCTTCAAATAGACATTGTTTGAATTTATTTACTTTCAACTATATTGCAGGTGTTTTAGTTTAATTTTTAAACTGGCTATATGGTGAATTATATTATGCTAAAGATAAGATCACTGTCTCAGTCTGAATAAAGACTAAGAAAAACGACTCCAATCTCGCGGTTTTTGTGTAATGTTTCTTATTTGTATAAAACTTTCTTAAAAAATGGGTTATATGAAAGTAGGAGCACACTACATCATATTGAGAATACCTTAGCTGATTATAAGAAAACCAAAAATAACGAGTTTCGTTTATTTTTACGAACATTACCGTAGAAGAATAGTTTTACAACTATTTAACATATTTTCGCAGTAGAAACTTGACCATCTGACTAGACATAAATCCGTATCAAGCAAAGACAATAACATTATATATATCTACATTTAAATACATGCTTGCATGATAGCTTCATAGATTTTCAAAACATACACATGTAACTTAAAGAAAATCTGTTACTTGTAGCAAACCTTCTTCATTTGAAGCAGCAAGAAAAGTTCTGATACATAGTGCTTTGAATTTTTTACACAACTAGTCAAATGTTGGCTATACAGAGATTCAACTAAATCGTTTTTATAAGGTTTTATTAATTCTCGATTTAACATCTGTAAATTTTTTTTTACGTGAACACAACTTTACGTTTGGTAAAAGAAGTAAAGTATGCCTTTGAGGATGACGTATGGTTGCTTATGATCATGTTGAATTTCCTGGACTAATAGAAATTGTTTGCATATACCTCTTTTTATAAATATATATAAAAGTTTCTCAAAAATGACTAATATGAAAGTAGATAACATATCTGCATCGTATAGAGAGAGTTTGAAAATACCTAGGCTGACTATAAGAAAACCACAAATAATGAGTTTCGCTTATTTTAGCGAATAATGACGCATTTTATTGGATTAAGATCAAAAATGTATGCTACAAAACTGTTTTTCACGGTTGGAAAATTGAGAGAAGAGCGAGTTAAATTAGAAGCAGCGGGAAAACAACGAGATGAGATCAACTATTAGTTACGTAATAAAGGTGTAACCAAAAAAAATCAAGATTTATTTAGGTAATCATACAAAGCAGATAAGTAGGTTATCTCATTAATTAAACTAAACAAAACCATAGGGTGAAAAAACGAAGACTAGACTGCACTTTTACTATCCAATTATTTACAGACTGATCTGTTAAAAGAACTATGGTACCTAAATTTTACTCTGTGCGCTTGTATATCTTAAACTACTTCTTCAAATTATTTTGAAATATAGCCTAAGGGCCACCAAGGCTTCGACATTATTTAATTCGAGCTGGAGTTTACTTTTACCAAAAATGCTCGTAAGAAGCAGTACATATACCTTCGATAAGACTTTGCAGCTTTGATCTATACTTTAATCGACTCTCATTTATTAGTACTATACCATTATTCAATAGCTGTGTCCATATGTGCTTAATACTTTGAAAATTTCAATCTATTGCAGATTGTAATCGAACTGAAACAATTACGATTTTCTTTTGTTACAGTGATAGGTTTGAATAAATATATAGAAGATCCAATCATATTAATGGAAATAAAAGCAGCAGAGGAAGAATCGAAAGAACTTCAAGTAGAAGTGTAAGAAATTGAGGACTTTTCATTAGAAATATATAAAAACTATCTTATGTCTAAAGATTGTTTTAGGTTAAAGCAATTTGGGGATGCCATTGATGATGGAGAATGACGTCTGATAGATAACGTATGACGTTTTACAAATGTCGGCTGATAGGTGATAGATGATGTATTAAATAACAGAATGCCCGACCCAATCTAACTCAATTTTGGGATTGGGCTAGTCCATTTTACAGGTTATGTTATTTGCCAAATGTCATCCATAATAATTTTTGTAATAAACAAAATAATATAACCTATAAAATATAGTAGTTCACCTGGATGATAATGGCAAGTATGGCAGATGACGTAATAAAAAAAAAATGACAGCTGACAGGTGGCGGATTAAATAACCTATAAAATAGAGTTGCTTACGTGGATGATAATGGCGGCTAATAGGTGACAGATGACGTAATAAAACAATGACCAATAACGTGTGACAGATGACGTAATAAAAAAATTAATAAAAAATGGAATATAACCTATAAAATATAGCAGTTCACCTGTATGATAATGGCAAGTATGACGGATGACGTAATAAAAAAATGACGTATGACGTAACCTGTAAAACAGGCACGCCATTGGAATCGATAGGTTACATTACTTTTATATGGGTTAAAAAATTAAAAAAAAATATATATAGTCGAAGTGAATGAAAAAATTATGTTACGCCCCTGGTTTGGGATTCATCAGTTATGGAAAGTGAAAGGTTCGGTGACATCGTCGTCGGTTCGAGTATTGGGCCATGCGCAGTGAGATGGGATCAAAATAGGATTGATCCCAAAATGGGATGATGGTAAAGCGGCTTTCTTCTTCTACTGAAGGTACGCAATTATCCACCAAAAAAAACGGTATTCAAACCTAAAGGTCACCATAAAAAATTAGGATTGCTGAAATCGTCAAACACTCGAAAGTGCAATATAAAAATGCTACATTCTCGCTTAAGCCAAATATAAGTCAGTGAATTGGAAACAATTATTACTAATGTATTTAAGACCTAAAAAGATTATTGAAAAATATTCAATTCTTAAATCTTAATAAAACGAACGTAATGTTGATATAGGTTTGAGTGTTGCAAACAATGAGATACATCAAACAAGTATCACTAAATTCCTTGGTGTTATAATTGACAGTGGCCTGAGGTGGTCATGTCATATTGATTACATTTTAAACAAGCTTGCTACTCACAATTTTATTATTTGGAAATTGAGAGCCATAGTTGATAAAAAATCGTATTATCTTACTATTATGCCCATGTCTATTCACTGCTGAATTATTACGCTGTTGTGGTTTGGGGAAACTGCACAAGAGTAGATGAGGTGCTTGTTGCACAAAAGAAAATAATTCGTACTATCTTGTTTAAAAGTTCAAGAGAGTCCTGTCGACCACTTTTTTGTAGTCTTCAGTTGTTGACAGTCATCTCAATTTTTATTCTACAATGTGCATTGTATGTTAGAAAGCGCATACACTCATATCAGTTGGTTGATGATATGCCCCACAACTATCCACTTAGAAATGGCCATGATTTGCGGCTTCCGAATTTTCGATTGACGGCCACTGCTAAAAGTTGCCATGTTACTCCCATAAAAATATTTAATCATTTACCATTGGAAATAAGAAGAGCGCCGAACCTTAGAGCTTTTAAGAGAAAACTGTTGGATATGCTCCATGAAGGCCCAATTTATTCATTAAATGATTTTTTTTCTAATGCCTATTTGTAGTAGGAGTTTTGCGTTTTCATAGGTATACAACACTATAAGTGCCTACTTTAATATTAGCCTATAGATAAGTACTTTCTTAATTTACTATTGTATCTGCATTTGAATATGCTTTTAGACTAATTATGATTTTTGAAATTATTGACGAAACACATGTCATCTTTTGTGATCTTATTGTGAATAAAGGAATTTGAATTTGAATTTATAGGTAGGTGTCACTGCCGATCATTATACCGAGCATTGAAAACTATTGATAAATAGGTAGAATTAATGGAGCGGAATAGACTGATATTTGATAACATATATTCCGTTACAACACCATGGGCGCTAGTCCGAAGGTGTAAATTTCACGAGTGCTAATTAAATCACCCTAACGATGAAAAACCTAAAATTTCGTTTCAGTAGAAACAAATCTGCTCCCACTGTCAAATGCGAAAAGGCCCCGGTTAAGATAAGGTAAACTCTAAAAAATATATTTTTTTAATTTTTCTTTTAAACGATTATTTTTTTATATTCTTTTCAAAAGGTGAGGATTATTCAAATATTTTCGCCATAAATTATATTATTCTTACTTTTTTTAATCATCATGTTACAGATTCTGAAAAATGTTTAATAAATAAAACTATCGTTTGTGACTATTTTTATATACAAATTATTCACAAATTTAAATTGTTACAACTTACATGCAAAAACAAAATTATTTACAGGTTGCATCCATCCTGTTCCAAAAAAGGCAAAATAAACACGCCCTCAAACTATCGCCCAATTGCATTGCTTCCAATAATCTCCAAAGTCATGGAACGTGTAGTCAGTCAGCAATACTCAAGTACCTCGAGAACAAAAGAATAATCAGCGATAATCAATACGGCTTTCGCAAAGAGAGATCTACAGGTGATATCTTGGCCTATGTCACCCATATCAGGGCAATTGAAAACTATGGAGAGTCTCGAGCAATCGCGTTGGATATTTCGAAGACATTCGACAGAGTTTGGCATGAAGGATTGCTCAACAAACTGCCGTCTTTCGGACTGCCAGCCTCTCTCTGCAGTTGGCTTGTCAGTTTCCGTAAGAACCGATCTCTGCATGTTGCAGTTGATGGACACATCTCAGACACATTCACCATTAACGCGGGCGTGCCTCAGGGCGCAATACTTTCATCAACTCTGTTCCTCCTCTATATTAATGACCTGCTGACCGAAGCGAATAATCCTGTTTACAGTTTTACAGATGACAGTACCCTTGTCTCCCACTTTAGATCAGAAAAATCTTTACCAGCGACTGAGACTTATCACCTCAGACAGGAGCAGATAATAGCAACTAATCAAGACCTGGAGAAAGTTCAAACTTGGGGCGACAAATATTTGGTCCAGTTCAATGCAGCAAAGACCCAAGCAGCCACGTTTACCAAGAGGGCCAATACGGCGGGCCCTGACATCATTATGGCAGGATCAACCATTCCTTCGGCCCCGTCAATCGGACTGCTAGGTGTCTCGGTTAACAGCAATATGTCCTCGCATGACCACGTTGCTAGCATCGCAAATCAGCCTCCCAGAAGCTTGGTCAGCTATTTCGCAACAAAAAACTGTATACACCGCAGCAGTTGCTCTTGCTCTACAAAGCGCAAATAAGACCGTGCTTAGAATAGTGCTTACACATCTGGGGTGCCGCACTAAAGCACACCCGAAAGCTGCTGGATTCCATTCAGAAGAAAGCTGTGCGTCTTTTCGGCGATCCGGAGTTGACCCGAAATCTGGATAGTCTGGAACACCGCGGACATGTGGCCGAGATGCCCCTGTTTTATAGATACTTTCACGGCAGATATTCCCAGGATTTGGCCCGCTTCATCCCGCCCCTGGCAACGCCTGTCAGTGATTCACGATAGATGGCAAGAGCACACCAGTATGTCGTGCAACTGGAAACATCTAGAACATCGCTTTACAAGAACTCCTTTGTCTGGCGCACTGAATCACTGTGGAGCTCAATCCCAGGACATCTGTTTCCCCCTAATTACAACCTACAACTATTCAAGAACCGTGTCAATCAACATCTTTGCACACACACCGCTCCCCGAGCGCCATAGAATCTCCCTTTAGTGTGTGTGTGCCACTGCCATAAAAGAAAAGAGAAAAAATAATTAATACCTGGGCTATACCACCGAACATTAAATATACGATAAGATGGTTCACTCTCCGCGGCGGCACGTCAACGGTGTGCCGCCTTCCTCGCGCGAAAACTAGCATGATATTGGCAGGCGACCTTTGGCCCGGCGCACAATGGTCGAATTTCTAGGAAAGCTGGCCATAATAAGGTTTACCGGAAATAAGACATAAATGATATTAAGTATTACACGTTTAAAATATCCTGTTTTAGACAAAGATGCTTTATTGTTGAATTTTTGGATCATCTATATTTATATATAGGGTGTATCAATTATCACTAACGATAAAAATCATGTACAAAAATCATTTGTATGTTCTTAAACCGTTTTAAAAAATGTTTTTTAAAATTAAGGACTCATTCGTTGTAAAAAATGAGTTTTAAATTTTTAATTTGATAATCCAAATTTGGTTTTTCTGGCAACGGTTAATTCAGGAGTCTCATGAGCAGAATGGACGACAGAAATGCGTTGATGAGGACCTGCAATACTGCCATACAAGTATTTCAGAGATCGCTATTTTTAAAAACGGATCTAATAGGTACCAGACAAGTAAAAAATATGGAAGCATGTTGTTCAAAAACACTTTCTTATATTATGATTGTCTCGAGGTACCATCAAAGCCATATTTACAAATTAAAACTAAATTATTAATTTTATCTGCTGATTCAGCCAAAGTATTTTTTATCTCTTTTTGTAATAACATCAGTCTTGCATCAGCAATGATGATTCTAATGAAGTTTCAGCCTCAGTTTCACTTACTACATTATAATGGGATTAAAGGTGGGCAAAATAATCGATTATTCGATTAACTTTTACGAAATTATAAATTAATCAATTCAATTTATTCAATTCAATTTATTCTTCAACAAATCAACAGTACAATTTATTGGGTTAATTACATATTCAGTTTTTAGGCTAAATAAATTATATATTGCACCTAGGTCACAAACAACCTGTATGTGCAAAAAAAAATAAATAAATGAAGAAAAACAACAGCGAAAAAAGAAATAATAAAATTTTTATATAATAAGAGAAAAATTATTTATGATAAAAAATTGAGAATTAGAATTAGAGTAAATCAAGGTATGTCTTATAATTGGCGTATATAATTGGCTTACATTTTTTGGCGTACATTTTATAATTTGAGGTAGTTTTTATGCTAATTGGGAGATAATTGTATAGTTTTGGACCTAAACTTGTCATAAATCTCTGATTACCATCCCTTCTGTAGAAAGAGACAACTAAATTCTGGTTCGACACTTGTCTAGTTTTGTGCGTGTGCTCAAGTATTACCTGTAAATTTTTTAGTCTTGTATAAAAAGAGACATATGTTATAGAAATATAATATTCGAATATTAAGTATGTTTTCATTATAAAGCTGGTCAGTGGAAAAGCGTCTTTCTTTCTGAAACATAATCTTTAATATGTAATTTTGCACCACATTTAGTGGTTCAAGGGCATTGCTATATAGACCACCCCACACAACTGTGGCGTATTGCAAGATGGACTCAACCAATGCTCTATAGATTAACACAAGCAGTTTCTTGTTCAAGAATTTACTTATCTCATAAAATTTGTAAACAAGACCTCTTGCTTTAACAGCCAAGCCATTCACGTGATTGGACCATTTTAAATGTTTGTCTGCTATAACGCCTAAGTATTTAATGCTACTAACTTCATTAATCTTGAGTCCCGTTCTCGGTAACTGCAAAGAGTCAAAGCTTGGTCTGTTGACATTGGTAAGTGAAAATGCGATGTATTTTGTTTTATCTGTATTAAGTGTTAATTTATTATGGTCTAGCCAATCTTTTATTATGCCAACACCAAGCACTGTTTTAGTTTTAACTCCCTGCCAAGTATCATCAGTAAATATCACGACTGTGTCGTCAGCTTAGGCCTTGTATTTTTTCCTTCAGAAGTGAGTTAATACAAAGAATGAAAAGGAGCGGTCCCAGGACAGTGCCTTGTGGGATACCTAGCTGGAGTTTTTGATTGTCACTTAAATGCTCATTTATCCTAACTTGTGTTCTATCTTCCAAATAGTTGCAAAAGACCCTCAACACAGTACCCCTAACGCCACATTGCTCAAGCACTTCTAGAAACTTTTTATGTGGAACTGTGTCAAATGCCTTAGCCAGATCCAAAAAGACACCAATACATTTTTTATTTTTGTCGAGGTCAGATTTAACATAGTCGACAAGTTTACCGATGCCCTTTCGGAAACCAAATTGATTCTCATTTAAAATTTTGGCCTTAACTAAATAATCATAAAGTCTATCTTTAAGGCACCTTTCAAACAACTTAGCAAAAGTGCTGATTAAGCATAATTCTTTATTATTATATCAATACAGAAACAGATTTTTTTCGTTACTATATCCAGTTCGGCAACATTATGCCGATTTGGTCAAGTCCAGACTTAACTATCGGAGCATTCACAAAAATATATTATTGTGAAAAAGGAAGGAATTTTATTCTAGTATATATAATACACATCCATCAGCTCAATCCTTATGATCCCTAGTGTTTTGCTGTTTTGCTCTCAGTTTTACTATTTTTGCTGTCTGTTTTGCTATTTTGTTTTCTCTTTTGCTGTCAGCT
>JAEQML010065097.1:0-21340 GCA_016904865.1 Pissodes strobi | reverse complement strand
CATATAAAGCAAATCGGAAATGCACTCTAGGAAGACACGTGAAGACATAGAAGTTCAATATTCTGACGTTTATCATTCTTTGATCAAAACAAGTTTTGGCTGCCTTGAACGATTTACTGCGATATGAACTTTCAAATACTTTGTGGTTTTATTTTGTTTAATTCACAATGTCAGGTAGTCAGATACAACATTTGGTTCGTCATTACATAAAAATCAATATTTTGTTAAGTTTTCTATCATACAATAAAACCAACAAATAATCACGAATTAAAATATTCTCGTATTGAATAAAAGGTATAATTGAGGTACATAACTCTTATTTTATTCTTCTCCTTCCTAAAGAGCTCGGCAGATGATTGAAGATTTTTAGTAAGTCGTTCCAGTTGTATATACCCTTAATATTTATCTATTTATATTCAATTCAGTGGGTATACGTATCCGTTTGAGCCTGAATCCACATGTATACTATTGTATACGTGAAACGAACACGTTGAATCTTGTCCACCCACATGGAACTTCCGTAATAGATACGCGTATATCTTGCCATGCGCATTGACTTCCTCTTTAAGTCACAATTCACACTGAACGGACGTCAGGTGAGGACGTGGCGGAAACGTGACGCGTCCAATTTACACAGAAGGGGCGGGATAGTGACAAGAAAAGTCAGTCAATAGAGTTTTTAGCTACAAGTCTGGTTACCGATTAGATTGATAAATGGATTTTTCAAGTAGTGATGAAGATATGTTGGATTTGGTGTACTTGGCTAATTTGCAAAAAAAAAAGAAAATTACACTTTTCATAGATAATTACTTCCTTTTGCATTGATTGTCTTTAGAGCTAAAGTGTGGTCTCCGATACCAATACTACATGTATTGACTATGAACTTACCAGTCTTCAAGTATTGATAAGAATTACCATAGACAGTAATATTTATTAATATAGACATTATCAAATTGTATGAATATATGACTGTAAATTATGATTCTTAAATAAACTATTTCAAAATAAATAAATACATAGGTATTATTAGCATTCTTTCTGGTGAGATATAAGTTTACTTATACTACGTTTTATTCTCTATTTTGATATGTATTAACAAACAATATTATGTTAGAGAAAAACACTAACAACACAGATTACTAATTAATTACATAATATATGAAACTGCAATATTTTTAGTTTAAAGTACAGAATAAATAATTATATGTATTGAGCTAAAAGTAAATGTAGTCTAGGGTTATACATTTCTTATTCGTTACTTTAAATATTATATAGTTCAGTTTAATAAAACGGTTATAATGTAGGGGAACGGGGGGCAGAACCGGGTGGCTAAGGTAAAAAAATTCCATATCACTCAATAATTTTAATTTATAACCGATATTTCGGCAACAGAGTACTACAAACCTTATCTACAGAAGAAATGCTACGACATTCTGAAAAAAAATCTTTATTGTCGAAAACAAAGGAATAACAAAAAATAGTGCTAAATACGGTTTTGCCCCACACCCGGGGCAAAACCGGATAACAAATGGGGTAAAACCTACAAGTTTGGTTAAAGTGCTCTGAGGCAACTGTCGCATTGGAATTCATCCAAATCCTCTTCCAGCCAACTAGTAGAACCTTCGTGTGCCCACTTCTCGCATGAAATACACTTTACCCATCCACCACCTCTAGCTTTCAGTATTGCTATCTTCCTCTTCCGAGCTTCTATCAACTGTTGACTTTTTCGTTATTTTTTTTGTTGAGCCTTACTTTGCCTTTAGAACCAATTCCGGTTTTGCCCCACCCCGTTTTGCCCCGAATGTACTTCAGCAACAAATTGACTAAAACTTTAAATTCTGACCTATAATGGAAAACTTTTCATACACAAATGTCCTACATAAATAAGGCTTTCAGGCTATATTTAAACAATATTTATTAATGGACTCCTTAGTGGATTGTAGAAAGGGTAAAAAATATTAAAAATAACATCACATACCTGATAAAACACGTTTTAATCAGTAATTTATGACTCTGACGATGTAGACGCCATTAAATTATTCTGCCAATTGGCGGAAGCTTCACGACTAAGGTGTAAAGTTGATTCATAGATGGCGCTACCAGGTATAAAATTAAACACGGTACCCGGTTTTGCCTCACTACCCGGTTCTGCCCCCCGTTCCCCTATTTACACGGTAGAATTAATGAACGGTAGCGTCAAATGCATAAAAATCTCGATTTTGCCGCCTGAGGTAAAAGCGGTTCAATCCAGTTTTCTCATAGACTCGCAGGAACTTTGGGGAGTTTTAGCACAAACGTATTATACGAGGGCGAGGGAGACATTATTTAGGGACTGTTGTTGCGTTTTCGATAACGATGGTTGGATTTTGTGGAGTGGATAACTGTTTCAGTAAAAGTGATGGTGAAAAATAATTTTTTAGATTCCCAAAAGATCCTTTCAGGTATAAGTAAATATTATCTAGAATTAAAATACCTACCTACTTGTTTTTTTTTTAAGGGTTGAGATAAAAATTAGGCATGAAAATATTATTCATAAAATTATACACTCCATACATTCATTAATCAATCATGTTCTCCTTTCAAGCCATTTGGTTTTGTATTAATCATAAAATGTAAGATTAAACTAATAGTTCTCATTCATAGCATAGGGGTGGAACCAATAAAAACGAAAATATTTTATATCTAAATAAACCAAAACAATGCAATTACAAAGGGAAAAACACCATCATCATTTTTCCAAATTTCATTTACGGGTGTTAAGGGAGTAGTGACAATAAAGGGGTCGTTTATTTTTGTAGAAGGGATTGTAGCTCAGGTTATAAAACTGTTATGGGCCTGAAAATTGGTAGTTTAGGTATTTAAGTCTAAGACACTGCGTGGCCTGACCGTCAAAACCAATAGGATTGATTCCGGTCTATAAAGAACCGTTTTTTTTATAGTGAAAAAATAGTATATTAAGATACTTGTTTTAAAATACCATATTTTTTCGCATTAGCACGAATTTAGGAAACGACCCGCGGTGTCGAAATTTTTGCTAGTGGGCCTTGACAATTTTGTTAATATCCTAGCAACCAGTCAACAAAAGCCGTATCGAAAAGAAGTTCTTTTCGACACGCATTTGTGTATCAACATGGAATCATTTTGAACGCAAAATAGAAATAGTATATTGTGCAACAAGTGCTGAAAATAAGACTTTTCACACGAATGAGACAGTTTAGTGACACGAGCCGTAGACGAGTGTCATAAAGTCTTTTCAGCACGTGTAGCACCCTATACTTTTTCTACGACTGCTACATACAGGGTCTGGGTGCCCCACTGGGAGTGTGGTAGAAAATTACATGTTACCTATATGGGAAACTTTTTTATTATTGATTTATCAGAAAATTTTATTCCTAGCGAAACTACGTGCGTAAGAGATTCTCGCTAAACTATAACTAGGGACACAGTCCTAAAATGGGGCCACCGGTGTGGGGTCTCTATTTTCTAAATATTTTGAAAAAGAGGCTCCGGGGGCGAAGCCCTAAAATGAGGCCCCAGGGGGCGAAACCCTAGAATGGGGCCTATGGCATGGGAGTCTCATTTTTACAGATTTTGGAATGGAGCCCCGGGGGCGAAGCACTAAAATTGCGCCCCAAGCCTTAAAAGGGGGCCCCTGGTATGAGAGCCCCATTTTCTACAGTTTTGTAAAAAGGGGCACCTGGGGGGTGAAGCCCTAAAATTGGCCCCCCTTTGTTAGAGATCTGGGATTGGGATCACTGAGGGCGAAGCTCTAAATCGAAGACGAAGCCCTTTAATCTAAATACCCGAATAAGCGTGTGAAAAGTATACTTTGCATACGCCGTGTGCAACGTATACTTTTCACACGATGTTTGAAATGTCCAGTTCTGAAGAGCAGTTGTTAGTGCGTTTTTGTCTATTTTCAGGGCAGTCGTAGAAAAAAGTTATTAAACAAACTTTGCGTATATTATGTTTTATGTTACTAAATATCTTAGAGTTATATTAGTTTGGGTTTGTACTAAAATTTTGAAGAAATTAATATTTTTGTAGTGTAAGCTACATTACACAAAACTTGATATTAAATGCATTGTTTATTGTTTTATTATCATTTTAACTTTCACACATTCTTAAGAACCTGTCGTGAAGCATCTATAATTTAAATATTATTTCTAAATATATTAAAATTAGAGTGTCGAATGAAATTATAAAATGATTAAATTGTAAATGACTTATAGTAGAAACTGACTCCATGCGACAATAAAATTTAACGAATTGCACGTCCCCTCGTATAGGACGTAATCCAACGACGGCAAAGTCAGGCAAGCAGGTGCCTGCCGGTGCTCTTTGATCTCAATACTTCAAGGGATTTGAGCTCACTGACGTTACTGTTCCTTGCTTATATTGTGCTATTTATAAGTATCCAATTTGAAACACCCGAAACCGGTAACCCGAAAATAGAGATCTTTTGAGAAAAAGCTCTTTCGCTTTTCATGTGCTTTCCATTGATTTGTATAGGAGTGGATAAGCAATAAATAGACCAAACATGGCAAATTTACGACCGCGAAATGTAAACAAAGAGATTTCTATTTGGACTTGCGCATTAGAAAATTAGTAGGAGCTAGCTGTTGCACCGTGAAGGCTTTGTTTATATAGGGAATAGTTATTCAACCTCGAACTGAAAAAAGGCCTCATCGCTAGATGGCGTCCGGCCTGAAATGTGCCCATTCTTAAATTTCAAAAAATTACTACGGGTCCTACGAGAGACGTTGCAAGGAGGGAGTTCCTACATTTCTATTGGTGCATTCCCAAGGGCTGTTACCTGGCGACGCGGAGTGGAGCCGCGTGGACGAGTGTTCCAATAATTCCGAATATCTCATTGTTTATTTTTAATTTTCCGCCATTGTTCAAGTTGAAGAAGCTTTACTTTGTAAAATGTTTGTGTTTGGGTTGTAATGATTAATTTTGGGCTGAGTAAATTGCCATTATCTATCTACGTTTTTTTTCTAGGTAAGTACAAAAGTACCCACTTCCTTTGTTTTGTAGTTTTTGTCGGAAATCAGAGTATTGCAATAGCAGTTTCGAGAACAGGTTTAATTAAATAGGATGAACATTTTTATAATAATCATATATATGTAGATAGGGATAGGGTAAATCTTTACATCTACTTTTTTATATCCATCAGTATGCTTTCTCATAATATTAACGTTTATTTTGTACGTAAGTACATATACACAGAAGTTGCACGTTTAGGTGTCTATGAACAGTTTTGAATAGTTAATTAATTGATTGATAGGCATGTATAAGGAAGGATGACAAATGTATGGAATGAATATTGAATTTAATTAATAGCATATTATGATATAAGTGTATAAGAGCACTTTTAAAGCACGCGCGTTTAGATGTCTTTAAATTTACTTTTTTGGGTTGTTCCACATTTGTATTTTTTTAATTGTTTCAGTTTTTGACAAACAAATTCTTTACAAACTAAGTCAAAATTACATTAGATTTTAATTTGTTTCAGATAACGTCTATTTTGAGAGCATCAATTTGTAAAGGAACATCCCCTGGGCGAGAAAGCTTTCTTTGATCGCTGTGCCTACAAAGTATGTCTTCGTCATTGGTGCCAAATATTTTCCCATTAAATGTGGTTCAAGAAATCTGAGCAGTTAAATTATCCCTTACAATAGGAAGAGTTCCAAAAGAAAATAAAGACCAGTGTTATTGTGCCTATCCCAAAAGTGCCTAGACCAAATAAACCAGAAGAATATATTGACCCATTATTTTATTATCGGTAATAGACAAAATTCTGGAAATTGGGTGGGTGGTTTCTAGAGGTAAACAAATTGTTATTTAAAGGTCAGTCGGGTTTTTGGGAAAAACATTCGTGCGAGTCAGCATTACAGTATGTGTGTTCGAAATGGTGTTCATATGTTCATGATGGAAATGTTGTCCTGAGCATTTTCATTGACCTTCAGCGTGCATTTGAGACCATCAATAGGAGAAGACTTATCCACAAACTACAGGCCTACGGAATTACAAACAGTGCACTTATCACCTGGAGGATCGCTCCCATGTGACTAGAGTGAATAATGTGTCCTCAAAGCCATTTGATAGTGAGATAGAGGTGCCGCAGGGCAGTGTTCTGAGCCCCCTTTTGTTTGTACTATGTCAATGACCTAGACCGAGTTTTAAATGATATGTTTCTAAGTTTGTTTGTGGACGATATGTTGATCTGTGTTTGCGGGAAGGATTTTAATCAGGTAGTAGATACTATGAAATCAGAACTTGACATCCTTTATAACTCGTTGTGTGTAAATAGGCTTAGATAAAAAAAAAAGACATAGTACGTGGTTTTTTGGCTCTAAGCAGAACTGTAATAGATTTCTAGAAAATAATTATTGGATTAAGATAGATATCTAATAGCCTATTTGAAAATGCATCTAGTAATATTTAGGGGTAGTCTTGTATTCTCAGCTTAATTTTTCGTTACATGTAGATCATATTAGAAAAAAAAATGGGAAAGATAGAATTTTTTAGGAGAATAGCTGAGATTCTTAGTCACTGGAGTTGTGTTCTTATATATAATACCATTATATATCTGCATTTGAATTACTGTTGTTCATTGTTGATATACAAAGACTCCAGTTGCTACGAAATAAAGCTATCCACACTATATTGTTCTGTACACGTTATACTCCCATTAATTTGATGCTAAAGCCACTTAGATGGCTTTCAATACAGCAAAGCGTAGAGATGTCCAATGTACTATTTATTTTTAAAACAAAAAACCAATTATTGCCCGAATATGCTGGTTTGAAGGTGATTCATGTTTGTCCCTCCGGAAATTCATAATTAATGTTTTATTAAGGACTTTAATATATAAATAATGTAAGTCATATTCAAAATGCGAATTGACATTATAATTTTTTTATTCACTATCCACTTTTATTCACGGAGTAAAAAACAACATTTTAATATTACTCCATTACTTAGTATTCAAAAAAGTTGTTTGCAGTTTTTTTTAACTGGAACACAAAACTTTAAATGTATATTATATAATTGTATTTTTCCAATTTACTACAATTAAGGATTTTTTCACAGTGTAAAAAAGTAATATTTTTCTAGCGAGTTTGAATTTTTTAAATTAAAAAGTAACTTTTATGGACCAATATTGTTTGGCAGGAAACATGATTTTGAATATGATTTGACAATTTTAAATATATATACATATATAAATTTTTAAATAATAATAAATGAGATCTGTGAATCATCTTATATTTAAATAAAGATAAAACATTAATCGACGGATTACAATTAATTTATTAGTTGATTCTTATTAAATGGTGATGCTTTTAGGTTGTATCTATGTTAATGTAGTCCAATTACTTTTCGATATTTAAGTAATATTTATAAGTACTTATTTATGGAGTTGTAGTCGATCTAATCTCTTGATACATCAGTTTATCACAATAGCTATATTAGCAACTTCTAATTGAAAAATAGCAAAAATAATTATGGTTTCAAATTTCCTTAACTGGTGATTAATTAATTGTAACTTATAATATACAAGAAAGTTATTTTAAGAACATGTATAACTTTACAAGTTTGATAGGCAATAAGACAAAACTTTGATATGAAAAAATTTGGCATCTAAGATAAAATAAATGAATTATTTCAAAGGGAAATAATACAAGTGAACATAAAATGATCAGTTGAAAATAAGGGATGAATCAAACCAGAAGTTGCCCGAAACAGCACACTATATACACTTCTTAGTTCTTTAGTTTTAAGGGTTGTATAGGTTGATGTGTTTTATCAATTGAATTGTTTAATTTTCGAGTAAATATAGTTTTACTCGGATGTTGTTTATTTCACTATCCTAAATCCGAATTTTTTCAAAAATTATTTACTTGATTATAGCAAATAAACTACAGTATATATTTTGAAGAGTACATTTATATTAATTTAATTTGATTGTCAATTATTATGTAATAATGATAATAATGGCTATAAGCGATTGAAAGTTTTGAACATTGGCTGTTGGCCTGGAGCAATATTATATGTACCGATACATAAATTAGTATTAATATATTGCGAACTCATATTAAATA
Organism: Pissodes strobi; assembly: GCA_016904865.1. NCBI lineage: Eukaryota > Metazoa > Arthropoda > Insecta > Coleoptera > Curculionidae > Pissodes > Pissodes strobi. The sequence continues at coordinate 13,232 of JAEQML010065097.1, read as the reverse complement.
AAGACTTATACACAGTGGTAAGAGTTTTGATTTCAGTTTTTAAACACCTTATTTCTTATCTCCCCCTCTTTTGCAAAAATAATGAAATTTAATAAAATAAAAATATTTAATTTTATTATTAATCTCCAAATAACAAGACATTTTAATCAATAATTTGATAAATACATGTTTCTGGTGCATTAAAGCATAAAATTGCAGAAAATGTTTAATTGTCTTCTTTCTATAGAAAGAAAAAATACATAAAATAACTATACCTACCTATTGGAACTAAATTTAAATTTTATCTATATTTATAAACATTGTGAGTTTAAAAATTGTAATACCTTACTTTTTGACTAATAATAGGAAACGAATAATCAATTTTAATAAATATAATTTTTTTTATACTTTAATAATATGTTGTTAGTGTTCCTAATTTTGAATGCGTTAAAATATCCAGTTTTTATTGTAAAATTTTACTTATATCAAGTCAAAACGTTTTACATTTAGCAAATAGGATTTTATTATTGTTTATTATTTTCCCATTTTTTAATGGCATATGCAAATCTATTTTCTTCGACTACTGCATCAATTCAATTAGGCCTATATGAATAATAGAAACTAGTAAAGAAATTGACACAAAAATCAATGTGTTAAAAATGCTAAAAACCATTTTCCCAAACAATAAAATAAATTCAATTGAAAAGTCAAGATTGGGGAAGCAGGTATTGGAAATTTCATTCTGTGTGTAAAAATTAAACAGATAAAACCGGTTCTAGCCACTTAACCTTGGCTGAAGATCATTTCTTGGAAATCTACGGCTCCGCGAATATAATGTTGTATTCCCCTTTCTACCCCTTCCTTTTCGTATGTAGGGTAAATATTGCACGTGTTTTCATTCTGAAAGACTGTTTTTGGTGCCAGCCACTGGGGGCAGCACCTCTCCACAGGCCCCGTTGAACGACTAGTTTCTTATAAAGACAATGGTGAAGGTAAATAGGCAGGCCCGGACTTCGAAAGTGATTATTTCACCAAATATTCGGTAGAGGAGTCTTGCCGATTGTGAAATGGGCCCCAGTTAGCATAGTGAAACAAACAATAAGGTATAAATAAGTAATACTTATAATAAATAGACTTACTTGAAATAGGAAATCCCGGGTATTTTGCCTCTACTACTACAAAACACAACCATACACTTTCGGGATTCTATTTTGGTAGCATCGCCCATTGTTTATGTGCGTATTGTTCAGTTTAAACGAAAATCAAAATAGGGTACGCACAAACCACAAACGTGAACCACTAAACTAAAACTAATTAAGCAACTACAGACACTAGGTCCAAAGAAAGTAAAAAAAAAAGTAAAAACTCGAATTATTAACTCAAAACGCCGCGCCGTCAAAACGAAAACACGTCAAAGACAAAAGCCAAGTTCGATCCTGACCGACGCCTGCTGAGACGGCAAGTGTTTTAGTGCGCATGACAAAACGGTATCTTCTTTGTTTACGTTTTTCCATTTTGCGTCGATTTTGTCATGCGCAGAAACCTGTTTTTTCGCCCATAGGTTGCCACTTTTGAATAGTGCGACAGGCGGCTATTGCTTATCCACTCCTATACAAATCAATGGTGCTTTCGGGATGGTGGCCGTCCGCGCCACGTCGTCGCCTCTGTCTACATTGGACCATTTAATTACATAGAAGAGACGCGGAAGAGGCATTAGTCCGTGCCACTTCCTCGCCTGACGTCCGTTCAGTGTGAATTGCGTCTTAGTTATTTCTATTTACAATGGCTATGTTCAACGCGTCTTAGCGATTGTTAGCGCTAACCGCCAAATCGGTATTGAACTACACCTCAGCAGAAAAGCGTAGTTAGCGCCTTTTTAGTCAGCGGGTTACCTAGCAGTAAAATGGCGAATAATTTCAAATAATAAACTAAGCTTACATTTTAAATTTTAATTATTAAATTGTTTGTTTATGCAGATTTATGTTAAAATTATGTCAAAAATTGATAATAATGACGCATTTATAGCATCTAACTGGACTGTGACCACCGATGCATGTGGGGACGTTGTTTGTAATGGCAACATATTCTCGAACATAAACATAAAAGTAAGCGATTTTTGCAGAAATTACTATTAGGAATTCGAAAAGCGGTAAAATTTAACTAGATTAGAAAAAATGCCTTGTTGCCTAGCTGACGAACGTATAGTTATAGAAACTGTTTTTTAAAAACCAAAATAAACAAATAGGTTATAGTAGTAGTAGTAGTAAACTCTCTGTTGGCCTTTTCCTTGAGAAAATTCAGCCAGAAAAGACCCCTATCCAGGCTTAGCAAGAGGTAGAGCGACCCTTCTACAGTGGTTTAACCTTGGTGGACAGGTATGCTATTTTTAGACCCCAGTATGTCGAGTATATACTCCTGGAGGCTCCGATCCTGTACATGCACGGATTGTTTTAAGGTTTGAACACCACCACAAATAGGTTATGTTATGAAGAAAGTTCTTTTGATTTTGACAGTAGACTTTTCCGCAAAGGAGAGTGTCGTGTCGCTTAAAAGCGATAGCGTAATATGCTAAGTGCCGATGAACATATCCATTCATAATAGCTTTTTGCTACTTGTTGCTGCTAGTTTTGCTAATTTTTTAAAGTAGGTACCTTAAAAATGAATTCAGAAACCTCTCTTTATTTACTTACGAGTGTTTTGTGTAAGAATTTAATCTAAATAGTTTTCACAAGCATAATGAGGAAACCAACCGCAATGATACTGAGATTCTTCCATTTTTATATTATTCAGTTGTCATTTTATCAAGTAAACATTAAGCAACTACAAACATTAAATTATCTCTTCTCTGTCACTAAGCCGCAACCAACACACTCAAACGGATACGTATACTGAAAAAATTAAAATTAACCAACTTTCATACGGAGAGCCACTTGGATGTCAATAGTCACGTGGGTACCACGGATCCGTATGCATGTGGACTCAGGCTTAGACCATGATACAATAATAACAGGGAGAAGGTAGGATATTGCGCAGACAGCCGAACATCTGTGAATTTTTTGTCGTAGTAAAGAGCGTACCTAAATATGGCATCTTATTGTATTCTTTGTCATTGGCTCTAGTGTGTTTTTTGCTAGTTTTCGGTTTCTGCGTGGATTATATCAGATTAAATATTGTCTGGTCTGAATTATAACTTTTTTGCAGTGTTTAGTGCTAACATTTTTATAGTTTATTGGGTAAACAAGTGAAAATTTGACAATTAAAAATGCTTTGTTCTGTGACTGGTGTAGCTGTTCACGGTTGTAAAAGTCATAATCAAGCCAAGAACTTTGATAAAACTATTAGATCTTGTACATTTCCTAAAGACAATTTTGTCGCAAAAATTGTGGATAAACGCTTGTTGTAGTGAAGATAGTTTTAATCCCAAAACATCTCGAACTCGAATATGCTCAAGGCATTTCAAAGACGACTTTGAAAGAACTTTTGAATTATGAGTCAAAAAAGGGTCCTAAACTAAAGTGTGATGCAGTACTCTATCAGATTTAGATATTGTCGGGTCTGAATTATAACTTTTTTGCAGTGTTTAGTGCTAAAATTCTTATATTTTATTGGGTAAACAAGTGAAAAATTTACAATTAAAAATGCGTTATGCTGTGCACGGTTATAAAAGTGATTATCAAGCCAAGAACTTTGATAAAACTATTAGATTTTATACATTCCCTAAAGACACTGTCACAAAAATGTTGGGTAAACGCTGGTTGTAATAATTTTAATAAAATTCGGTTATTTTTTAACCTATAAGATTTGTATCATTTTAATGACGATTTGTTTATGGTTATTTTCATTTTATACCTCTATTTTATTTCATTTGATAAATCAAACAAGAACTGCTAATATCGAAGATTTTGTAATAAAACTAAACAACCGTTTCCCCACCATTAAATTTACTTATGAAGTCGAGAACAATGGTCAACTACCATTTTTCGATAGTTTAGTAATTAGAAACAATTGTAACACACTACAATTTGATATTTATAGAAAAAGTACTGCCACTAACCGATATATCCCTAATAACTCCTTCCACTGCGACCAACACAAAATGGCCAGCTTTCATTTTTTAGTACACCGCATGGGTAACTTTCCTCTCAGGAAAGAAAGATTTAATAATGAAAAGGAGACAATTAAAAATATAACAAAAGTTAATAGTTTCAATACCAACTTAATAAAGAGACTAATTCATAGGCATTGTTTGTGTAATCAGGATGAAAATACAAAATATGTCTCGATACCATATAATCCTCAGTATATTCCAAAAAGTTTTTAAGAAGTAGGTTTACAATAAGTATACCAGACTCAGTTTAATATTTTGAAATTATTAGGTGGCCCAAAGGACAAAATTGAAATATTAGAAAGAAGTGGAATATATGAAATTGGAGGCATCGATTGTAACCAAAAATATGTTGGGCAAACTAGAATATCTATACAAACGAGATTCAAGGAATACATAGTTCATTTAAAGTATGGTAGAACAGAAAAATCAAATGTTGCCGAGCATGCTTTTGATAATAATCATAGAATAATACTTAAAAATTAATTCATAATATATCTGATAGGAGATTATTAGAAGCATATGAAAGTATGAAAATTATTAAATGTAAGAATAGTTTAAATAGAGATAAAGGGCCTATTCCGTACAGTCTGATTCTGCCTGATTAAACAAACAGTTGTTAGTATAAATATGTTTTAGGTCATTTGACAAGCTTAACATTATACATGGATCAAGTAGATTATTAGATATAATGTTTAATAATTGTAATGCTAATTTTTTCTCATCACCGAACGTGGCATCTTTGATACCTGTTTTAATTAAATACTATGTTATTAAAAATTATAAACTTTTATTCCTCGTTTTATTCTGTGTAAATGTATCACTGAGGGTGGAGTCAAGAATAAGTTCTATGTTATTAGAAATTATAAGCCCGCAACGCAAGTGCAACGCAACTATATTGCAACTATAACTCAGGTTGCTGTATTTATTTGTAGAACGGCTGCGACCGTATATACAAGAAAAGAACACGAATTATAGAACAAACATAAGTGCAGAAGAAAAACTGCTTGTTACATTGAGGTAACTTAATTTATAAAAGACATGGTACCTACAAAATACCACGTTTCGCATGCAACGGTTGCACTAAAACTGACATGATCAGTTGCAGACGCAACGGTCTGAAACCAATCGTGTTTGAGTTGCGTCGGTAGATGAGCTTTTTTTTTTTTTTTTTTTTATATGGCAGTGGCACACACACTAAAGGGAGACCCTATGGCGCTCGACGAGCGGTGTGTGTGCGAAGATGTTGATTGACACGGCTCTTGAATATTTGTAAGTTGTAATTAGTGGGAAACAGATGTTCTGGGAGTGAGTTCCACAGTGATGCAGTGCGCCAGACAAAGGAGTTCTTGTAAAGCGATGTTCTAGGAGTTTCTAGTTGTACGACGAACTGGTGCGCTCTTGCCGTCTGTCGTGACTGTCTGACAGGAGCTGCCAGGGGCGGGATGAGGCGGTCCAAATCCTGGGAACATCTGCCGTGAAAGTATCTGTAAAACAGAGATATCTCGGCTACATGTCTTCCGTGTTCCAGACTATCTAGATTCCGGGTCAACTCCGGGTCGCCGACGAGACGCACAGCTCTCTTCTGAATGGAATCCAGCAGCTTTAGGGTGTGCTTTGGTGCGGCACCCCAGATATGTGAGCAATATTCTAAGCACGGTCTTACTTGCGCTTTGTAGAGCAAGAGCAACTGCTGCGGTGTATAGAGTTTTTTGTTGCGAAATAGCGCACCAAGCTTCTGGGAGGCTGATTTTGCGATGTTAGCAACGTGGTCATGCCAGGACATATTGCTGTTGACCGAGATACCCAGCAGTCCGATTGACGAGGATGAAGGAATGGTCGACCCTGCCATAATAATGTCAGGGCCCGCTGTATTGGCCCTCTTGGTAAACGTGGCTGCTTGGGTCTTTGCTGCATTGAACTGGACCAAATTTCGGTCGCCCCAAGTTTGAACTTTCTCCAGGTCTTGATTAATTGCTGTAATCTGCTCCTGTCTGCGGTGATGAGTCTCAGTCGCTGGTAAGGGTTTTTCTGATCTAAAGTGGGAGACAAGGGTACTGTCATCTGCAAAACTGTAAACAGGATTATTTGTTTCGGTCAGCAGGTCATTAATATAGATGAGGAACAGAGTTGGTGAAAGTATTGCGCCCTGAGGCACGCCCGCGTTGATGGTGAATGTGTCCGAGATGTGTCCATCGACTGCAACGTGCAGAGATCGGCTCTTAAGGAAACTGGCAAGCCAGCTGCAGAGAGAGGCTGGCAGTCCGAATGACGGTAGTTTGCTGAGCAGTCCGTCATGCCAAACTCTGTCGAATGCCTTTGAAATATCCAACGCAATCGCTCGAGCCTCTCCGTAGTTCTCAATTGCCCTACTCCATATATGAGTGACATAGGCCAATATATCTCCTGTCGATCTCTCTTTGCGAAAGCCGTATTGATTATCGCTGATTATTTTGTTGTTCTCGAGGTACTTGAGCAGTTGCTGATTGACTACACGTTCCATGACTTTGGAGATTATTGGAAGCAAGGCAATTGGACGATAGTTTAAGGGCGTGGTTTTCTTGCCCTTTTTTGGAACAGGTTGCACTCGAGCGACTTTCCAAGAAGATGGGTAAATCCCTTTTCCGTAAGACAGAGAAAAAAGCCTGGAAAAAACGGGTGTTAGTTCGTTGGCGCAGTTCTTTAACACGATGGCAGGTATTCCGTCCGGTCCTGATGCCTTTTGCGTATCTAGATTTTTAAGGATTTTACGAATATCACGGTGATGAAATTTGACTTCTGCCATGGTAGTGTTGATGTTCGATAAGGTGGGGAGAGTCTTGCCTTGGGGGACGTCTAAGGTAGAGTGCGAAGAAAACATTTTGGCGAGCATGTTTGCTTTTTCCCTGGCTGTAGTCGCCGTGATGCCACGTTCGTCCGTCAAAGGTGGGAGAGACGTTTTTGTAAAGTTGTTACTTACTGCCTTTGCTACCGACCAGAAATTCCTGGAGCCACTGGGGCATTGTAAAAGTTTATTCCTGATCCTTTGATTGTGTTTGTTCTTAGTTTCGTCCATAACACGCTTGCATTCGTTTCTCGCTTCGACAAAATAATTGCGATTTTCAGCGGTCTGATTTTGCTGCCAGTACTTGTAGGCTTGCTGTTTCCTACCCACAGCTCTTTCGCATCTTTTGTCGAACCAGGGCTTTCCTTTTGATGGTAACTTGATGGAATTTGGGATGTATGCTTCCATTCCTGAGGAGATTACTTGCGTGATCTTTTCGCAGCAGACTGACGGGTCGTCAGCGCCAAAGCAGACGTCGAGCCAAGGAAAATCTAGATAGAACTCCCTCAGATCGTCCCAGTTTGCAGAATTGTAATGCCAGATTTTGCGAGGCAATGGTGGATCCTTCTGTATGAGTGGCAATTCATAAACCGTTGTAATAAGTTTGTGGTCGGAAGTACCTAATGGCGGACCAACTGTAACTGTGTACTGGTCAGGATTGGTGGTTAGAAAAAGATCCAGGAGGGCGGCGAATTCGCCCCTCTCTGAGATTCGAGTTGGTTCGTCTACAATTTGAGTAAGCCCGCAGCTGATGGCGAATGCTTCAGCCTCTCTACCTTCGTTGTCGGTCTTGTTGTGATGTTTGAGCCAGTTGGTGTTGTGGGCATTGAAGTCTCCCAGAACGATTATTTCTGAACTGGGGTGATCAACCTGTATTGAGTCAAAAGTGGTAGCTAGTGTTGAAAAAAAGCTTTGGTATGCTCTATCGCTCGGAGGGCGATAGAGACAACATATAAACTTGGTTAATCCCTTGGCGGTGAACTTGAGCCACATGACGTCAAGGTTGTTCGGTTCGAGTGTTTCCTCTCGGTGGCATGAAATGTCGCTTCGGACAAAAAGGCATATTCCGAACTTATGTCTAAATCGGGTATGTAAGTCGTAACCAGGATAAGGGTAGTTCACTGTTGTTGTTGTAGAACATACTTGTGTTTCTGTAAGGGCTAGTATGTGTGGTCTATTTGCCTGTAGATGTTGGTGTACCGAATTTATGTTTGTATTTAGGCCTCTTATGTTGCAGAAATCAATTCTAAATTGGTTCGGTATCTTTGCTGTCTGTGAAATGCGGAATGAAGGGCTCCCAGGGCCACCCAGCGCCCGGAGATCCGAATGGCCGGGGAGTTTACCTCCGGAATATTTTGATCCTGGAAGCACCATCATGTCCATATTATTATATTCCTACTGTGGAACCCGGAACCACCAGCGCGGAAACGGAACGTGATTCGGGAAAACTACTTAGCGCCTCCCAGTTCTGGTGGGGTGGTCTTTCACCGGACGATGCGAGTAGGCGTATGCATCTACCACATAGGGCCGCTTCCACTGGATGCATCGGCCTCAGACTATTTCCTTTGGTGGTCCCTAGTCTGACAGGGGTAAAAATAGGGTTTGTTGGGTCACTCCCTAGTGATCAGCTCCAGTTACTTTGGTGTTCTCCAGCCTGGGGGAGGACGATGGGATTTGATGGGTCACATCCCGTGGCAACTCGGAATGGCGAGGGCGTCACTCCCCGTAATCAAACTGCTCTCACCAGTTTGATGTTCCTGCCAGCTAATACAATGCAATCCCTCTTGTCACAAACTGTCATTGATCAGCTCCAGACTTTGTACTTCGGTGTTCTCCAGCCTGGGGGAGGACGATGGGATTTGATGGGCCACATCCCGTGGCAACTCAGAATGGCGGGGGCGTCACTCCCCGTAATCAAACTGCTCTCACCAGTTTGATGTCCCTGCCAGCTAATACAATGCAGCCCCTCTTGTCACAAACAAGTTCCAAAAATAGAACTCTAGGCATTCTGTAGAACGCTTTAAACTTGTGTTCATTTATTTGCAGTAATTTTGCCATTATAATGGCGTTTCGTTTTTTATTTTTCATGAAGAATGGGTGTACTTGAGTTGCAGTTGCAATATAGTTGCGTTGCGGCGGTGGACGGAGGGCCTTATTACTCGTTTTATTCTGTGTAAATGTATCACTGAGAGTGGTCATGTGTGCTGGGGAATGTACTAAAGTCAATAAAATTATCTGATTGCAAATTCTTGCCGCAATCAGCTAAAGCGGAAAATCCATATCCTAAATAAAACCTGTAATAATAACGTTAGTCATTCAAAATTACCTTTAATTAATCATCCAAAACTCCATTTACTAAATTTTCTATCAAAATAAAACAAACTATTCAGTTAAATCTAAAATTTGTGTATATACTGGGGCTGTTACCATTACAATTTAAAAGAATACCGCTCTTTATGACGTCAATGCGCAGAGAGAAACTATTTTCAAACCGCTGAGTATCCTACCTTCTCCCTGTTATTTGTCTCCCTGCTAATAGCTGCTTACGAACAGGCAATTTTCTGACCTAACTTTAAGAAAACTACTGAGTTGCGCGTACGATCTGACAGAACTAAGTTAGAATCCGTCCTCCCCCTTACCCCAGCTAAGGCACCCGGAATTTCGACTGAGCTAAATTTCTGAACTTAGTTGGCGGGATATACGGCGATTTTGAATTTTTGACGTTTAATAATTTCTATTGCGGTTATGTTTATTTATTTATTTTTGTGTCCAAATATGGTCCAAATAATCAAGCATCAGGCATTCAAGCTGACAATTGCTTAGAATACATAATATATTAATATATGCTGAGAACTTAGAAGTAAGGCGTAAAGCCACAAACCTAGACAAAATGAATGAATTGAAAATTAATTTTAAAATAAACGAGGAAATGGTAAAGTGTGGCAAGTATAACTGGAACAGCGGAAAGAATGCGGGCAAAAAATTGGCGATGTTGTCGAGTAGTTTTTTGAGAACTAATATTTATACCTATTACTTAGATAAACACATAATTTAATATACTCATTAACTCATTGAAAATAAAAAGTAATATCCAAACTGGAACTTTACTATTACTTCAACTTTAATTCATAATCTATTTTACACATTATCAATTTAAATAAATTTGCGGCATTTATATCTATTTGCCCGATACATCCGGCAACAAGTGCGTCAAGTTCCCCTCGTCCTCGTGACAAAGTGCATCAAGGCGATTGGCTGCAAGTCATTTTTCCTCTCTTTGCTTCTCAGACGTCGCTGTTCCAAATAAGTTTGCCACACTTTAAGTAGAAAATCCGGTGGATGGAAGGGAAAAAACCGGGTTCTGCGTCGGACAGAACTGAAAATAGGATAGTTTTACTCATGGGCACAAACACCGACAAGCGACAGAACGAAATCAGCTGATAAAGCTTTTACAGTTCGGTAATCAAAAATATTATCAAATTTCTCTGACCTTGCTTGTTGCTTGCGCTTGAAATAATTCTTTTTTCTGTGTTTGCCGTAATGGGTTTCGGTTTCGGCGTTTCGTTTCGTTCAGTTATTGAAGTACGTACGTGCGTTTGAGTGGTTTATATTATCGTTTTCGTTGAAAATAACTAATTTACATTTGGACATCTAGTTTAGTTTATTATTATAATAGTTCGTTATTAGTGTATTTTGTTAGTGTATAAGTTGGTGTAGACGTTAGGAATAGGATTTAAAGACAAAAGACCTTAAACTGCCAAGGTCAAAGAAAATACTCAACGGTGTTTGATTTGGTGTTGCCAAAATAAGGGTAGAATACCAGGAATTTCTTATTTTAAGTAAGTATAATTTTCCTTTAAGAATAACTGCAGCATAACATACAAAATATGGGAATAATATCTTAAAAAGGGTTTATTTACTGACCTTTAGCATAAATCACGATGCATAAATAGCAGTGAGTTTATTCAGTTTTATCATTTTGTATTAAGAGTCTTCTTATAGGTAGGATGGATTTTAATTTACTTTGTTGAGGAGCTTTGATGCTCTAAACAGTTTTTTTTAGATCCTTAAATGGGTAATTGTTCCCCATACTTGTTTCTGCTATTTTAAAAATTCTTTTACATACTACATATATGGGTTCAATAATATAGAAATGATCCGTGGGGGGAGCTTTAATTTTTTTCCAATATTTACCCTCTTCTTTGAAACATTTAGGACAGAAAAGTGTAGTGAGTGACGTAAAGTACAATTTGTATGACTTTTCTATCTGTAAAGGTAAAGAAAAAATAAAAGAAGGGGGTAAAAATTGGAAAAAAAAATGTTAAAAATTCCCCCACGGATTATTTCTATGTTGAACCTATAGAAGCAGTCTGTAAAAGATTTTTAAAAAATCTATTAAAATAGCAGAAACAGGTATACGGAACAATGAGGAAGTTTCATCAATTTTTCGATAGCCCATGAAAAATAAGTGGACACGTGTTTTTTCTTTTTTTCATAAGGCGAAATATGAGGCAGCTACAACGCCTTGAAATGTGCTTATGACGTCACAATACACATGAATTATTACGTCGCACCATGCATAGTATATCTATATATACAAAACTAAAAACTGGCATAGCTCTCGTAATATTCATATTTAGTGGAAATAAAAAAATACTTATCGATTTGTTTTCACTGTTGTAATAAAAAATAATCAGTTTAATTTCTCAGGAAACTTCCTAATTACCCTTAAATGTTTTAAGGTTTTCATGAGCAGTTAGACATGTGATAGGCTTAAGTATTTTGTATCCTGGTACATACTACCTACATATTTTGTATTATTGGCTTTTTCCAAATAAACTACTACTACTACCTAATGTAAGTTAATGTAAATAAAACGTTTATATCATGATGTTTTGTTTTAATAAACCTTTCTTTGCCCCAAAGTTATTTTAGCTATTCAATGCAACAAAAATTTACATTTTAAAAAACTAAAAAAGATGTATTTCTTGCCTACAGATTGTGGTATGTAATGTGTGAAAGCAAAATACTTTAACATTACAAATCTCTTTTAAAAGTAGTACCTATTCAAGACTAACTTAAAGAGAAAGTAAAATTTAAGGCAAACGCATATAAACAGGGTTTTATTAGGAGGTGCTTCCATTTTTTAATATTTTTGAATCAAAGGGATGATTTAAAAAAATAAATATATTTGAAAATTTACAAGTTTCAGTGCTGCGCCTGTGTTACACCAGATTTTACAGTATAAATCATTCAAATTTTCTTGGTCAGAAAATCATTTTGGGCAAACTAGTTAATATTTTTAACAAAAAAAATGCATGCCACACAAAGAATGTAAAAATTAGGTAGGTACCAAAACATTTGGTAGTATTTTTTTTGCATACCTATCAATGGTTTATTCCTTAAACATAATTATATACTTACTGTCATATTTTTACATTTTTTAATTGGTTTTTGTGTCGCCCAGGGACGAGGAAAGAAATAGTTTTTATTTTTTTGTCTCCAAAACAAAGCAAGACTCGGGAAAAATAGCAAAAGTTGTATATTTTATCGGTTGGTCTATTCTATTTCTTTTAAAAACCAATGGCTTGCAATTTTTGTGTTAAATATATCATCTATCAACTTGCATTTAAATTTTTGGTAATATATACAAAGGCAAAAATATTTTTCCAAATTCTTAAAATCCGGACCTGTCGCTTATTCGCGGCCATGCGGTGATGAAGCACGTGGAATCGATAATCGATAAGCTGCTAATTGAAACTGCGCAGTCTCAGAACTACCTTATTTTGTTTACATCTGAAGGCGCATGAATCAGTATGATTTGGATCACTTTGTGCTTATCCATATATGGAGATCGGTGGTCAAAGCTCATTAGCTCATGCATATACGTAAAAAAATATATATAGATAACATTACATTTAAACAATAAGCGGATTGTGAAGCCAAAGAGTGAGATAGATATACAATTTTGTTTGACACCATATCATAAGTCTATCTTTATGTAGGACAGGCCGCCGCTGCGCTTGCGTGCCGTTTTCATTTTCTATTGGTGCTGCTGCTGCCGGCCCGACAAACGACAAAACAAACCGAGGAGAACTCAATATGGCGATTGTCTGATTTTTAGCTAGCAAGTTTGTAGTGTGTATTGTGAACGATTTTTAAGTAATTATTCTTGTGTTTACAAGTTTGGACAATTTAGATATTTGTATTGTATTGTTTTTCGAAGCAATAATCCTCGATAAGTTATCAGAGATTTTAATTTCTAAGTAGGTAGTTTAAAAAATTATTTTGCATTTTTAGTATACCTAATCATATTTGTTTTGT
>MU193935.1:2527-21348 GCA_016904865.1 Pissodes strobi | reverse complement strand
AACAAAAATATTCTCAAATCATATTGCAAAATTTCTCTTACAATTTATAAAAACAGAGTTAAATCAAGAAATGACTCCACAAAAAATGTTGATTTAAACAAATTTACATTGACCTATTATTATTTTTTACCATGCCGATTATATATGTGTCAGCTGAAGAATCTTTTACTAAACTAAGTATTTAAGGAATCAAATAGGGCATGCAAAATCGATTTCAATATTTATCTTTAATTTCCGTCGAAAGTGAAGCTCCCAACAAATTAGATCTTAAATATGCATATGAATTTGCAGTGTGTAAAACGAGAAAAAATCGTTTTAGATTTTAATAAGTTTAAGTCGCGTGTAGCTTTAAACTAGGGTAATTTCATTAATATTTCCAACTTCGTTAATAAATACTACTTGGTTAAAATTTAAAGTTATTTTAGAGGTTTGCTTCTTTTGATAAAAAATAAATAATTTGATGTTATATGTAAAATAAATAAAAAAATTAAAGCTGGTTTAATTTTTATTTAGTATTTGTGATTTGTGACTGAAAGGGGGCCTCCTTATGTATTTTGCGTTGGGGCCAAAAATTTTTAGTTACGCCACCGAGGTCGGTGGTAGCATGCCGAATATAATGCTTAAAATCAATACTATAGATCTTAATACTTACCAGGTCATTAGCACATTTCTACTAAGAAAATCGATAATTTCTATAGAAACACAAACACGCCACTTTGCAGTAGGATAGGCTTCTGGAGCAACCTTCGAGTGTTAACATGGTTGCCAGTTTAGGGGAGCTCTGGCTGTGGCTCTGGTTTAGGGGCATTTTGTTACAATCATTGTTGCCACGTTGTAGTAAAATAAGTGCTTAATTTTTAACAAAATAAATTGAAATGGACAAAACCGAGGGGGTGGCCAAAATAGCAGCCTTCACCCTATACCGATCTCCATGAATTCACCAACTTCCTCTTTTTCTAATAAAGCGGTGGAATAGATATTCATAAAATTACGATAATAAAACAAGAATGGACAGAAATTGCCCAAGGTTTCAAAAATCATTCAGCTCTGATATTTTGATTTTGCTTTCATTTGCCATAAGCAAGTAAATTTCTATACGGTCCGTTAAAATGTCTCGTGTCCACTCACTTAATGGTGAGATTTGGCCGGCAAGTCCAAACCTACATAATTAGTTTGTCCGAAATTCTTATCGCGTATAATCGCGTCATGGCTCGTGGTTAACCATTAACGCATCGATATCCTTATGAATCTGGCTCGCCACATATCAGATATGACCGATATTTCGCCCGTGTATGGGGCACTATTAAAATAATAAAATATTTGATCCAAAGTAAAATCTCCAATAAGAACGAAAAACGATATATCGGCTAAAGTACATCGATGTATCGGATATATTTCTAGTATTCGATACATCGAACCGAGCCGATGCATGCATCGTAACGTAAATATCGATGTATATCGCGCATCCCTAGCCAGACGTTATTAGTCACAGTCGCGGATGCTGTGACAGTATCGCTACATTCCATTCGTGCGCGCGCACCTGCGCGTCATGTCTTCGTGATGCAACCAATCGTTTGTATGTGCCCTTGTGGTCTAGGGGTTTGTACGACTAGCCTTCACTTCGGCGACTCGAGTTCAAACCCCATCGCTGTTATAAATTTTTTTTTAAGGTTATATTTCTAAACTGTTTTTTTCTTGTTTTTGGGTATGTCTTGGGTTAGATTGGGTTAGCACCTGGTTAGTTTCCTTTTCTTGAGCCCCCGTAGCGAGCGGTAGCGAGCGGGGGGCCATTCGAAAAGTGAAATATGGCATGGAATGTAGCGATACTGTCACAGCATCCGCGAGTATTAGTCACTAGTCAGGCTGATTAGTTGCCGTACCAGTGTTACCACTGCTACCCCGTTCGGGGCAGATCTACCCCTTTTTAATACAATTTCGCTCTCTCGCTCCCCTCGAACATATCTACCCCGCTCCCAAAGTATCAGTTATATAAAAAGTTAATTATACAAAAAAAAATGATTCAATAGTTTTAAAAAGTGAAATAATCAAGAATCTAGATATTGTCTTTAATGAAGTCCAGACGAAGCTTTATAATAGTTTTCGGCATTTTTTAGCTGTCATAATATGTTAATAAGGCATTCTACTGATAGATGTCGGTAGAAAACTCGTGTCGGTTAATTTAACGATATGTATCGAACGATATTGACTTGGTAACACCATTGTCTTTCCTGTAAAAACAATTGTAACCTTGAACGGTCACCCAAGGAGTCTTGATTATCGTGATCGGGATCGCCGTGATTCCCCTGGGAATAGCGTAAATTGTTAATGTACTGAAATTTCTCTGCTTTTTTTGGTAATTTTTTAGTTGACGTGTCAGACCGGTTTTGTCCTGTGTTTTTTCCTCAGAAACACACAAATTGAGTATTTTACGTAATTTTTTGGCGTTTTTTATTTTGGCGGAAACTTAATACTAATCACATATTTTGCAGGACAGTTGAGCGAATTGAGGTGCTGGGTGGGGTAAAAAGGTGTAGGATAAAAAGAAAATATTCGGTTTGCAAATACGAATTTTGTTAAAAATTTGTTATTTTTATACATAATCCAGTGGCATAACGAGGCTAGGGAAAAAGGACTCCACTGTCCCGTTGCAGTTGCAACGAAACAAAACTGACCGAAAGCATGCTCAAAATGAAAAAAACATATATTTGAAATCGGAGGATCCATCACATTTGACCCGAAAAAAAGCCCCCAAAGTTTGAGTTTTCACACAAATTTTCAGCACCCCTTCACAAAAACACTAGAAATATAGGCAATACACAGCCGAAAATTACTTTTTTTTTCATTTTGGTCATGCCTTGAGCTAGTGTGGGTTAGTTTTGTTTGGTTGCGCCCCAGGAGCGAGCGTATAGGGCGAATTGAAATATTAGTAGAATCATAAAAAAATAATCAACTGCATCGGGAAAGTGAAGCTCTTTTTCCATATCCTTGTTACGCCGCTGGAATATTTATGAAAATAGTACATATTTTTAACAAAGTTTGCTTTTGCAAACCGAATATTTTCCATTTTTGAACACTTTTTTTACCCCACCCAGCACCCCTATTTACTCCACTGTCCCGCGAGACAGTTGTTTACTATTAGCTTTCCGCCTATAAAAAAATTACTAAAAATGACGTCAAACCACTCAGTTTATGTGTTTCCACGTGTGTTTCTGAGGAAAAAACTGTAAAACGACAAAATCGGCCTGACACCAACTAAAAAGTTAGAGCTTTTTTTTTGTTAATTGTTGTAGTGTGCTAAAACTGTGAATATATTCTGTCCAGCGTCAAACTGTTAAGTGATTAGTGAGTTCCTTGGGAATGTTTAGATTTATGCTTACGCTAACGCAAAATTTGTACTAACGTCTATCCGCTGACAGTAACTGACTAAACATATGGTATTATTATGGCTTTTTGCATGGCCCTGCGTTCGCTTCGCTCGCTACGAGGGCTCAATCCACAAGAACTAACGAAGTGCTAACTAAAACTAACCCAAGGCTAACCCAAAATTAAGAAAAAAGCTAAATTAATAAAAAATAATAATTCTTAATTTTGGGTTAGTTTTGGTTAGTACTTATTGATTGAGCCCCTGGCGGTCGAAGCGGGCGGAGGGCCATAATAATACCATATGGATAGTCAGTTACCTTCAGCGGCTAGACGTTAGTAAAATTTGCGACTCCCAAATGAAAAATAGTGAATATATTAGCTTTTATTTAATCTACCCCTCACCGACCCAATTCCACCCCGCTCGTTTATGCTAATCTACCTCGAAAAAAAAAGTGCTTGTGGCAACACTGTGCCGTACACGCAGGCGGCTCGGCACCCTGTCCGTAAATTTATTTACATTTACAATTTTGTTTTTGTTTACGGTCGTTTAGTTGAACGGAAAGTTGAAATTAAACCTTACTGTTTTTAAGAACTAAGAACATTAGTATCAAATCTAGTTTTGGATATTTGATTTTTATGTGTGAAACACTAACCTATTATTTTGCATACTTACCTTACTATAATCAGAGAAATAACTGTGTACATCATGAATAGCTCTTGGAGAAATAATATTAATAGTCCAAGCGGAGGTTTTGTTTACTTTAATAGAAATAATTCATATTCAAGTGAAACCAGTAATAATTCTTTAGAAACATCGGATTTTTTGAGCTTCGGAAGTGACTCAACACCAAACGGATCCCCACAAGGAAGTCACTTTTCTCCATCAAATTGTAGTAGTCCTAGAAATCACTTCAGTGCACGGAGTCCTAGAATCAGAGGTGGAAAAAACAACTACCATTCACCTATTAAACAAATTGGCAAAAGTAAATTTTGGAGAAAAAATATGGGACTTACAGGAAACAATATTCAGGTAACTAAAGGCCAATCTGCATTCATGCATTTGTCAGACATGCATGCATATTAACTCTAGTGAAGCATGCAAGCTTGTCTTTAATTATTACTACTTGGTAATGTGTTCTCCAAAGGGAGGTCCAAATTTACATTTTGTTGACCTGTCTGGCGAGGTTTCTATAAGATCTGGCTCAGTGGACGGTTCTGACTCTGTTGCTGTATCTGTAGACAATATAGGTGTAGGCTCAGATAGTTTTTTAGATCAAGATTTGATGATGGTCTCATGGCCGTAGGCAGGATTTTTTCTCAGGGGGGGGGGGCCATGCCCAATTTTTACACAAAAATCATGAGTCGGTTAAATTCCCTCCTGTCTACGCTCATGGATGGTCTCTACTTGATGTCTTTGAATGTTCAATCAATTAGTTCTAAGGTTATGAGCTATACAGGGTGCTACAAATTCGAGTGCGTGCATGGGGATCATGGGAACCGTAAGAGATACGAAGTCGGTTAAATTAAGGCAAAGTTGCGCAATTTGATGCCTAACAAGATGCAGTTTTGAAATTTAAAAAATTCCGAATAGTTCCGGAGATATTCGTAAAAAACCGAAAAGCAGCTATTTTATTTTTATTTTTTCCTGACTTTATATGAAGAGATAATATAAAATAAATTTAACATTATCATTGTCACTTTTTCCCCTTTATAAAATGGCAGTGTCAAATTTTAAATCTGACGTTTTGTGTCCGGGCCCCCATCATCAACTTCATTTTTTTAAATACGGACCTGGATTTTTTATTTCATTTTTTAGAAGCCATTGGTCTCCCAAAACCAACGATGTATCACACTTATCAATATATCAACAAATCTAGATTTTTTCCATAAGAGATAATGTGTTAGACAGAGACGGGACGATCTTTTCTGACTCGATTTCACTTATGAGAATATTTTTGTTACCGCTATTGGACAAGTGTGATACATCGTTGATTTTGGGAGATAGCGGTAACAAATATTCTCATAAGTGAAATCGGGTCAGAAAAGATCGTCCCGTCTCTGTCTAACACATTATCTCTTATGCAGAAAATCTAGATTTGTTGATATATTGATAAGTGTGATACATCGTTGGTTTTGGGAGACCAAAGGCTTCTAAAAAATGAAATAAAAAATCCAGGTCCGTATTTAAAAAAATGAAGTTGATGAGGGGGGCCCGGACACGAAACGTCAGATTTAAAATTTGACACTGCCATTTTATAAAGGGGAAAAAGTGGCAATGATAATTACTATTTACTATTTATTTATTTTACTGGTATACAAGCATAAACATAGTAAATTTTACAATTCAAGAGGAATGTAATAAACTAATAACTTAAATATCATGATTATCAACTCCTTTACATTGAAAAATATAAAAAAGCATCAATTGTCCATGTCTATGTCTAGCTGATCCAAGTTTTATGCACCTAAATGCTGACAGAACATCTGTATGTGCTAGATTCCATAATTTGCAAATTATATGCACTAGCCTGACACTAAGTTAATAAACAATGCACAGATAATAAGTTAAACTAATGTGGTTTAATCTAAACTAAAGCTAAACTAAAATAAAATAAAGTAAATTAATCCAACTATTCAACCATACCAAATTACTCCCCATTTAGATGAAAAGCCTTTTAAATTCTTTCAAATTTTTAAATACAAAGTCTTTGCAGCTGTATTTAAATTGTTTTTTATTGATGTGGTTTCTTAGGCTAATAGGCACGAGGTTATATGAGGAGCATCCACGCAAAAGTAAACAAATCCATTTTTACCAGAAAATGAGATAAATATTGCATCATGTAGACCTTGATCATCTCTATGAAACCCCATGCACCGTTTTAACCAAAAGTACACAAATCCTTGTATATTGGTGGAGTCAAATCAGTATTTTCAACCAAAAAGTAACAAATCCGTATATTATTAATTTTCGTCAATTTCAGTGGAATTTATCTCAAAAAGCAACAAATCCTTGCAGAAAATACGAACGCGGTGCTATAACCCATGCAAAAATGAACAAATCCAGAGGTATTTTAAAACTGCTTCATTAATATCATATTTTATACATACTGTGCCATCTAGTATGCAACAGTGTAAATACCGGTTGATGCACGTTATCTGAACGTGTTTTCGTGCAGCAAACCATGCCGCGATTTTGGGTAAATAAATGATAGAGGCCGCCACGCCTGCAAGCATATTAATTTCACTATTGCGGCGTCACGTCGCATTAGCTAGAAGTGTTTGGAGTAGTTTACTTGTTTATAGTGATTTATTTATTGATTTATTATTTAAAATGGATGACTCTTCTATCTCAGTAGGTGAAGGTAACAGTGGCTCTCGAAAAAGACAACGAAATACCTACTAAAAGAGAGCGGGAACGGCGTGAGAGGTAAGACTACACCGTTTTATTTTTGAAGTGAAAACTTCTTTAGGCGCGTTTTGCAATTTTTTTTTGGGGGGGTTGAATGAGATCGAGCCGTCACGCATCACGCGTCATGCTCGGATATGTAACGTAACGCTCCTTATACTGGCATGTTCACGTATAGGTAGAGGGCCGAAATTTTCAGGGGATGTAGCCGGGGTAAAAAAAAGATCCTGGACGAAAACGGGAACCCGTACCCCCCCCCCCAAGTTTGCCCAGGGGAGGGGAGAGAAGGAAAACTTAAATATTTAATTCCGGGAGAACGGGAAGAGGTACGGGCTCGAAATTTTTATGGTAGGAGCGCCCCAAGGGGGGCTACCTTAGACCATACGGGAAGGGGAACGGGGCTCTAATTTATGGGGGATTTAGGGGGGAAAAGCGTTTTTCGCCAAAATGCCGTAGTCTACTTAATTACAGATTTGAATCACCTACTGACATATTCCAAAATCTCGGCAAGCGAGGACGTTCTTCAAAAAATTATGAATTGGAACAGTTACCATTGGTACGCCACTTACCACCTGAAAAAGTCACCAATGTTGAAACTCTCCTAAAGGCGGAATTTAATGATGACTGGCGGGCAGATCCCGAACTAGCCTGGTATAAAAGTATCATTGATGGTGATATAATTGAAAACGCTACACAGATGGCAGAAGAAGATAACGCTGAATATGAAGAACAGGAAAGCGGTTGTGACTGTTTATGTGAAGAAGATCCTGCTCTTCACCTTTAATGTTCATGATATTTCTCCAAGTAAGATTACTTATAAAATAAGTTTTCGTTTATTTGTAATATTTTTCTAAGTTGATTTAATAAATTAATATGTATCCGCTTAAAACTGCCTTTATTATGTCAGTCAAAACAGAACAAATCCAACAGGCTGGTCAAGCAAAACAGTACAAATCCTAAGAGTTCAAGCAAAAGTAAACAAATCCACATCATAAATTAAAATAACTCCTCTAATGTTTTTGCAAAAAAAAACAAACATTGTAGCATATTTTCTTATATTTTTTAAAAAATTTTAACAAAAAAAATTATCGAAATTTTTTCAAAATTGTGGCTACAGCGAAATTATCGTTTTATGCAAAATTAGTTAAAATGGATTTGTTTACTTTTGCGTGGATGCTCCTCATATATCTTCGGTCCGTAGTAAGTTAAATATCTTAAGTTAAGGTTATTGAAGCTAAGGGGTAATTTTATTTGCCTATTCTGTCTTGTTCGGGTGTCATAGTGATGGTCAACGTATTGTTTAAACCTTGGGTGGCTGTGCACGTATGAAGAAACAGCAAGTACGTATAGTGAACTTACAGTGCAGGTGCTCTTAGAAAATAGTAAATGAGTAGGATAGAGTTTATTTTTTCTGTTGATAATTTTTAGTATATGTTTCTGAATGATGTTTAGTTTATAAAGAGCACTGTTATAGAGGCCACCCCAAACAAGTATCCCATAACCAATTATAGACTCAACAAGAGCCTTGTAAATTGTAATTAGTATATTTCTATTTAAGAAGTCTCTCAGCAGATAAAATTTGTGTATCAATTTGTGAATCTTGCTCCAAATATATTCAGTGTGAGGCTGCCATTTCAAGAACTTGTCTATCATTATCCCCAGGTACTTTGTGAATGGGGCCTCTTTCATACAATGATTATCAACCCTTATACTATTAAATTCAGGGCGGTTGGCGTTAGTAAGCGAAAATGCTACATAGTTGGTTTTTGCTAAGTTCAATGTTAATTTATAATTCTGTAACCAATTTTTTATTATTGTTAAGTTTTCTATCGTTTTGTTTCTTACGCTGTCCCATGTTTCACCTGAAATTACCACCGCCGTATCATCGGCATAACAAATTGCCAGGCCATCCAATTTCAAATTTAGTAAGGAATTTATGTATGTAATAAAAAGAATTGGCCCTAGTACGGTGCCTTGTGGTATGCCAATTTTGATTTCTTTTTCGTCACTAAGAACGTTATTTGTCCTTGTCATTTGGTGACGTTCTGATAAGTAACTTACAAATAGTTTCAGAACAACTCCTCTTGTGCCATAGTGTTCCAACACAGTTAGGAGTTGATTGTGGGGGACCGTATCAAATGCTTTTGCGAGATCCAGAAATACAGCCACACACTTCCTATTTGAATTCAGATTACCAACAACCTCTGAGACCAAGCATTGCATGGCGTCAGCCGTGCTGCTCCCCTCCAAGAAGGCATATTGATTTGATGACAAAACGTTGTTGGTTTTTAGATAGTCAATCAATCTTGTTTTTACACACTTTTCTAAAAGTTTTGCAAAGTTAGATATCAAGCTTATTGGGCGATAATTCTTTATCGACGATTTGGAACCTGATTTAAAGATAGGGGTCACAATTGAGGTTTTAAACTCACGAGGGACTACTCCCGTTTCCAAAATTAAGTTAATGATATACAAAAGAGGTTCAATCAATTCCAAGTGTGCTTGCTTTATGTCTGACGCCCTAACACTGTCATATCCTGGCGAACTGTTAGTCTTTAATGATGAAATGTGTCTTATTAATTCGTTTTTTGTTATTGGATTTAAATAAGCCGAATTAACTATTCGTTGGTTAAGTTGGTGTTTAAAAAGTGGTGGGGGAATGTTTTTTTCCATCTCAACCCCAATATCTATGTAATAGTCATTACAGTAATTAGCCATCTCATAGAAATTGTGGAAGCTTTCATTCTCATCATTTTTGATATTCAAGGAGTAGTTGGTTTTATTATTGTTTTCATAAGTTGCATCTTTTATTATTTGGTAAATTTTTTTCATGTTACCTTTGTTTTGTTCTATTTAATTCAATGTTAAATTTATTTTATATTATCTCTTCATATAAAGTCAGGAAAAAACAAAAATAAAATACCTGCTTTTCGGTTTTTTACTAATATCTCCGGAACTATTCGGAATTTTTTAAATTTCAAAACTGCATCTTGTTGGGCATTAAATTGCGCAACTTTGCCTTAATTTAACCGACTTCGTATCTCTTACGGTTCCCGAGATCCCCATGCATGCACTCGAATTTGTAGCACCCTGTATACTGTTTTAAATTCAGATTCAAATTCCTTTATTCACAAAAAGATCGCAAAAGGTGACATGTGTTTCGTCAATAATTTAAAAAAATCATAATTAGTCTAAAGAGGGAAAGAAAAGTTTATTCATGTTAAATACATTAATAAATAATGTTTACATTCGTCAAAAACATGGTGACGTGATAATATATCATTTCAAATGTCTGAGAAATTATTAGAATAAAATTCCTCATGAGAATAAAAGCATTTTTTGATGAGATACTTTTTTATTTTCGATTTAAATTCATTTACTGGTAACATTTTAATGGAAGGTGGCAATAGGTTAAACATTTTTGGTGCGTAAAATGATATGGCTGTTTTTATTTTGTGTATTCTATGATAATAAATGTATATGTGATCTCTGTTTCGAGTAAGATGTTCATGAAAGCTCCTGGGTGTCTCATACTTGTTCAGGTTGATTTTTACATACCAAAGACATTGAAATATATAGAGGCAGGGAACTGTTAAAATATTTAAATTTACAAAACTCTGTTTACAGTCAGCTCGATTTTTTTTTTATTTATTTATTTATTTCCAATCTTCCTGTCTGACAAAATATAAATTGCATAGGAATGGTCAACAAATCAATACAAAATAATACTTATAAACTAAAACTTAAAGCTACACATCTATAGACATATATTCATCCAATCTGTAATAACATTTAGAAATCAAAAATAGTTTGAGCTGGCTCTTGAATTGGTTAGTATTAACAGATGCTTTAATCTCAGATGGCAATATATTAAACATTTTCAAACCTACAACATTTGGTGATTTATACATTATTTGCGTCCTATAGGGGGTTATATAATATTTATCAGCATTTCTAGTATTTACGGAATGTACATCTGTAAATCTTAAATAGTTGCATCTGTTCTTATAGATATGCACACACGTTTCCAGAATATATAATCCCGTTAAAGTCAATATATTATACTGTCTGAATAGTTCCCTACAAGTAGTTCTCCTGTTAACGCCAGCTATACATCTAATTATCCTTTTTTGCTTTAGAAATACTTCCGCGGACTTAGTAGAATAGCCCCACAATGATACACCATACCTAAGAACAGATTCAACCTGAGCATAATACAACATCAATAACGCTTTTATCGGTAATACATTTCTCAGATTTAAAATCATATAATATGATGAATTCAGCTTTGAAATAACATAATCACATTGCTCTTTCCAATCCAAATGTGCGTCAATATAAATGCCCAAAAACTTTATACTATTTTCATTACTAATTTTGACATCATTCAGTTTAAACTGCAGGCAGTTGCACTGCCGCTGCCTGGGGTGAAATCTTACACATTTTGTTTTACTTAGATTAAAATACAGACTATTACTTGAAAACCAATCACATAAACCGGAAATACCAGAATTTACCTTGCCCTCCAGTATCCCATCATCCACATTTGAGAATATCAGAGACGTATCGTCCGCAAATGCTGTGAAGGAGACATCAGGCAAGACCCGAGGCAGCTCATTCACGTACAATATAAATAACACAGGGCCCAACATTGAGCCCTGTGGAACACCCATTTGAGGGGATATACACTCCGAATTAATCCTTACTCTACTCTCAGACCCAACATGATCAATTGACACATAATGCTCCCTTCCCTTTATGAATGATTCAATCCACTGAAAAACCCTATCCTTAAAACCATAAAACAATAATTTATCTAACAAGAGATCTTGATTGACACAATCAAAAGCCCTGCTGAGGTCACAAAATACCCCAACAGGACTCTCACCCACTTCCATGAAGTGTACGATCTCACTATATTTATTTATTTATTTTATTTATTTATTTATTTATTTCCAATTTTCCTGTCTGACAAAATATAAATTGCATAGGAATGGTCAACAAATCAATACAAAATAATACTTATAAACTAAAACTTAAAGCTACACATCTATAGACATATATTCATCCAATCTGTAATAACATTTAGAAATCAATATAATGCATGTAAGGCATTTCCAGTGGATTTACCACTCTGAAAACCAAATTGATGTTCATTAACTATGTTGTTTTCGTATATAAACATCAGCATCCTGTCCAAGAAACAATATTCAAACAATTTTGAAAATGAAGAACACACCGTCACGGGCCTATAATTTTCCATCAAGTGCACATCATTCTTTTTATAAATAGGAATTATTTTGCCTGTCTTCAGGCTGCTGGGGAACTTTCCAACGCAGAATGAAAGATTTATGAGAAAGAAAAGTCATTGGACATACAATCTCAGCTAGTACCTCCCTGACAACAAAACTGGGAATATCATCTGCTCCAGACGATTTTTTATTTTTAAGCTTACTCATTATTAAAGTATAAAATTCCTCTTCTTGAAATGGAAACAATAACAATTTTTTGTTCTTAAGATTTGGGTAACCGCTTTTATAGAAATTAATATTAGTTGCGCTATTAGGTATATTAAGAGCAATTTCCATGGGAGCATTTTTAAAAAACATATTAAACGAATTGGCTATAGTTTCAGGGCAATCTGTAATTGTACCTGATTTTCCTACCTTAATTGAAATTTTTTTTTGCTTTTTTACCTTATTAGATAATTCATTCACTATTCTCCAGCCACAAGAGACAGAATTAGAAGCACCCGATATTCTTTGCTGATAATATTCTTGTTTCGTATTGTTAATTAATTGTTTATGTTTCTTTTTTTGCTCCATGTAATATTCCCCTAAATTATCATTGGTTTTTGTTAACTGAAATAAAAACTTCAAGTTTTCACTTGACGTCTTAATCTTGTTATTGACCCATTGTTGTCCATTTTCCTTACTATAACATTTTTGCAGTGGAAAGAACAAATCAAAGTAATATTTAAAAACTTCCACAAAATAAGTGAAAGCTGCATCTATATCCATTAGTCCGTACAATCCTGACCAATCCTCCCTGCAAAGTGCCAGTCTAAATTCATTCATGGAACCATCCCGATAATGTCTTGTAAAGAATGATGTGCACTTATTCTGCATATAAATATCCAACTCTGCCAATATCGTCCTATGGTCACTAACTACATTATCAACTACTTGAACATTCTTATATGTAAAATTTATAAATATGTGATCTATGACTGATGCAGTCGTTTTTGTTAAGCGAGTATAATCATTCACAATATTACACAAATTAAACTCTTGACACACATTCATCAGTTGATCATATTCCTTACTACCAACAGAGTCACAATTAAAGTCACCACAGAGCAATATTCTTCTATTTGATCTAAATACCAACTGCAACACGTCCTGTAGTTGACCTAAAAATTCTTGCCAGTTTGCAGAGGGTGACCTGTAGCAACACAATATCACATATATGACGTCTTCCAAAATACAGGTCACTCCACACACCTCGAATACTTTTTCAATGCAAAACCGTTCTATCTTCAAGGGATCCGAGTTAACATGCGATCGAATCCAGATTTCAACACCACCACCTCTACTGTCTTGCCTACAATAGTTACTTGCAAGAGTAAAGTTATTGAAATTAAACAACTCCATCATACCCTGGTACGCCCATGTTTCCGTCAAGCACAAAAATAATAAGTTGCTTAGGTTATCAATATCACAATTAATCTGGTCACATTTCTCCATATTCAAGGCTTGACAGTTTAAAAGTAGAAGTTGTGGCTTGTTTTTTAGCATTATCTCCTTGTCCATGGTCGCGGTCTTCGGTGCTGAAAATTTTTATTAAAGTTTTCTCCTAGTTGTCCTCGCAGTTCTCTATTATGAAAAACAAATGGTCTTATTGTGACATTTTCTGGCCACAAATTGGGATTGAGGATATCTTTTTCCAGGTCAGACTTTATGGCTATTTCTTTTCTGGTTGATGTAATTTGTTCACACGCCATAATGGGTACCTTTTTTTCTAGCAGATAAGCCTTTAGCTTTTCTGCTGATGACTCTATACTTAAATTGCCCACATAAAACATTTTGCAGGCATCGGCGGCTGCTATTATTGTTTTTTCACTATTTGTACCCTTAACAACGCCCGAAGAAATATTCCTTTGTTTGAACAATTCAGAATTAGTTGGTTCTTTATTAGGCACAGATTCTGTTTCATTCTTATTTATATTTATGTATTTATTTAAGGTATTCCTAGTTGCAGTCTCAATCACAGCATAGCCCACGGCCTGAGGATTTATAATGCTTGGTTCCACATTGTTATGCTGGATATCAGCTTCCCCCTTACTACTTGAAATCAATCGGATGATATTGGCATTTTCATCCATAACACAGTCTGACAAGGTCTTTATTTGTTCAGATACCTCTTTTGTGTGAAGTTTTAGGGTTTCTCTTAATACTTTTGTGAGTGTACCCTCCAAGTTTGCACACTGGCTCGCCTCAACATTCTTAGAAGTGTTTTTTGCAACCTTTTCCTCGATGTTTTTAATTTTCTTTTTAAGGTCGACAAGCTTGTCGTCCTGGTTTGCATGTTTAATTTCCTTAACATCATCCTCTATACTCTTGACTCTTTTCTCCATAACGATAATGGAGTTTAGCAATCGCTCTTATGGCTTTTCTCTGTAGACCAAATACTCTATTGATGTTTAAAGCATGGCCCCAAACTAGTAAAGCGTAGGCGAGCCTCGACTCAATACAGGCGTAGTATGCCGACAAAACAACTCTTTCAGATACTACACTCACTAATCTTCTAAGTGCATATACACCTGAGGCAACATTCTTACAAAGCTCGTCAATATGCACATTCCATAACAATTTCGAGTCAACATGCACACCCAAAGATTTAACTGATTCTGGACATTCCACATCTGATAGAGAGCGCAGGGAGAAATAAAGTAATTCCGTTTTAGATTGGTTTAGGTTCAGTTGATTTGCAGTGAACCATTCAGTAACCCTTGATTTCGTCATCTCCATGGCTGCTTTTAATGCTTGTAATTCCTTTACCTTTTTTATTGCAGTTGTGTCATCAGCAAAAATAACCAAGTCAGCATCAGGGTCGCAGCTTAATAGATCATTTATGTAGACTAAAAACAGCAACGGCCCTTGCACTGAGCCTTGGGGCACACCATATACCACATCTAGCAATTCTGATGAGCAACCATTAATATCTACAGTCTGTTTTCTATCTGTTAAGTAAGAAGTAATGAGCCTTATACTATTCAAATCAAACTTATAATATTTAAATTTACTGACAAGCAGCTTGGAAGAGACACAATCAAAGGCCTTACTTAGATCAAAAAACAGAGCTGCAATGTATTCCCCATCTTTATATCCATCATTTATCAATTCAATGAGCTTATTTATGGCCATTGTAGTTGACATAGAAGACCTAAAACCGAATTGGGAAGAGTTGAGAAGACAGTTTGACTCAAGGAAACCACTCATCCTTTTTTTTAAAGCATTTTCAAAAATTTTGGAAATGATGGGAACTATTGATATTGGCCTGTAGTTGTCAATTTTGTCAACAGGTCCTTTTTTGTGTAAGGGTATCACCCTGGCTATTTTCAGTACTGATGGAAATATAGAGTCTCTGATACACATGTTCAACAGTTTTGTAAGAGGAAAAACTATAATATTTTTGATGCTTTTTAAAATTTGACTATTTAAACCAAAGAAATCACGACTACTTTTATTTTTAAGATTTGTTATTAGGTCTCTGACTTCAATAAAAGACACTTCCCCAAAACCAAAATGTAAACATATTCAAATGCAGATACAATAGTAAATTAAGAAAGTACTTATCTATAGGCTAATATTAAAATAGGATCACAACAGTAGGCACTTAGAGTGTTGTATACTCATGAATACGCAAAACTCCTACTGCAAATAGGCATTAGAAAAAAAATCATTTAATGAATAAATTGGCCCTTCATGGAGCATATCCAACAGTTTAAGAAACTTATGTATTGAGCAAATTTGTGAGGTTGTGAGGGTTCTTCTCAATCAAATACATACCCAAGTTATCACAATTTATAGATCTCCAAATGGGGATTTTAATAGATTTATTGATATTTTACCAGCAATCCTAAATAAGCTTGATCTCTCTAAACATACTTTTATCACAGGTGACTTTAATGTAGATTTTAATAGTAATGACCCCAAGGCTTTAGAGTTATGTAACTCCTTTAAAACCTTTGACCTGCAAGCCTTAATAGATTTTAACACGCGTGGGAGTGTCTGCCTCGATAATATTTTTGCTGATTTGGAGCGTGGTCATATGGCCCTCACTGGGGTGGACCTGCAGCATGTGTCTGACCATGATGGGGTGCTTGTCGAGTGCAATATTGACCAGGTGATAATAGGAAGAACACGGATAAATTACAGACCAATAATTACATAATATAATATATATAATCGGATCGAACATCAATAAATAAATAAATAAATAAATAAATAACATCTTTATTGCCGACCAAATCATTATACATGACAAAGCAACGTCATAAGATCGCCCATAGAATGTAGGTGTAGCTATAAATCAAAATTTATAATAATTTAAAATATAAAAAGCGAGACATTATTATTAGATACAAATAAAAACACAAATATTAGTATTTAACATAAAAGAACACATACATAAGTATAATTATTGTTATTCATTAAAACTGAATGTATAATAACATTTCCGTAGCAGCCAGTTCCTGACGTTCCCCCCGAATGAGCTAAGAGTTTGTATATCCCTAATATCTTTGGGCAGCATGTTAAATGCTTTAATGGCCTTATATTGTGGACCCTTTTCATAAAAAGTGGATTTATGTGCTGGCACACTGAGGGCCAGCCGATTCCTGGTCTCAATTGACATATCCTGGGCATAAAAATGCTCGTTGGTATAAAACAAATGATACTTATTTTTAACTTAACCACTAACGACATGAAATAAAGTGAGGGAAGCGTTAATATTTCCAATTCCATAAAATATGGCCTACATGAAGTTCTTGGATGCAAATGCATCATGCACCTAATAATCTTTTTTTGTGCTCGAAAAGCTCCCATAGCCTGTGGTCAAGAACCCCAAAATGTAAGTCCATACAATAGAAGTGACTGAATTTGCCCAAAATAAAAGATTTTGATGGTTTCTATGGACAGTACCGAGCGAAGTCTACAGATG
Source organism: Pissodes strobi (assembly GCA_016904865.1). Lineage (NCBI taxonomy): Eukaryota > Metazoa > Arthropoda > Insecta > Coleoptera > Curculionidae > Pissodes > Pissodes strobi. The sequence goes on along the minus strand of MU193935.1, from coordinate 4,355 downwards.
AGACCACAATAGCTGTTTAGCCTAGCTCGCAAATTTTGTGTGTGACACTACCAATTAAGATTGCAGTCCATATGTACTCCCAAAAATTTAGTGCTATTGATTACAGGTATAGATCTGCCACCCTGCCCAACATAGAGGGATTCCTGTGAAATATTTGTTTTACTGAAACATATAAGCGCCGTTTTGGTATGGTTTAGATTTAGTCGACTTCCCAAGCACCATGCTTCCATTATCCTAACTGCACGCGAGCATACCGGCGACAAGTCCCCGAGGGTTCTCCCCGACAGCAATACCGAGGTATCATCAGCATACTGACAGAGAAGCCCCGAGCGAATCTCGCCACCAAGACTACTCACTCATGGGAGGTCATTTTGGGCTGTGACGCTAACGCACACCATGTGACCTGGGGCAACGAAGACAACAATGCTAGAGGTAAATCACTTTATGATTACATTACAGGTAGCAACCTCAACATTCTCAATAGAGGTACTGCACCAACCTTTATTAACTCCAGGAGTCAAACCATAATTGATATAACACTTGCCTTGGCGGGCATATCCCAATTAGTCATAAACTGGCATGTCTCTGACAAGGTCACCATGTCAGATCATCGCTGGTTAACATTTGAGCTTAGCTCAATAAAGGCGCCCAGGAAGCTTTTTAGGGATCCCCGAAGGACGGATCGAGCTCAATTCCTCGTCCGGCTTCGGGAGAACCTACGGGAAGTGGAGGAGAATACGCCTAAAGACAATGACGGCCTGGAAAGTCGCATGCTATGCCTACAGACCGCCATAACTAAAGCCTTTGAAAAATCTTGCCCTCTTGAGGCATCACAACAACAGCCAGGGGAAGCCACAAAATGGTGGAACAAAGAGCTGGGAGAACTCAAGAGGACAGCGAGAAAATCTTTCAACAGAGCAAAAAGAACTAGAACTCAAGCCGACTGGGAGCAATACAGCACCAATCTGCGGGAGTTTAAAAAACTAGTAAGGAAAAAACAGAGGGAGGCCTGGAGGGTCTACTGTGAGGAGATCGAAGATCACTCGCAGACTGCACGGCTCTACAAGGTCCTCGCAAAAGACAAAGATCGCGACCTAGGTCTACTAACAAGGGAGGACGGCACTAAGACCGCTAACCTACAAGAGAGTCTTGAACTGCTTATGCAGACCCATTTCCCTGGTTCGTCGGTAACAGATGACAGGAACTGGCCAGGCGAGACAAACCTTCAACCTACTGATCTGGACTGGCAAAGTGCCAACCAAATAGTTAGTGAAGACAAAATACGATGGGCAATACTAAGCTTCTCGCCCTTCAAATCGCCAGGTACTGACGGCATCCGTCCAGCTCTACTACAGTGGGGCTTGGACGAGTTACTGCCGCACTTGGTAAAGGTGTTCTGGGCATGCCTAGCGCTGCGCTACATCCCGAAGGCATGGAGAGAAGTAAGAGTGGTGTTCATACCAAAAGCAGGTAGGATGGATTACACTGTCCCTAAAGCCTATCGACCAATCAGCCTAACATCCTTTGTGCTAAAAACTCTGGAGAGGCTGTGTGAGCGATATTTGAGGGACTGCGTACTGGTCAACCGACCGCTGCATCCCAACCAACATGCGTACACTACGGGAAGATCGACCGACACGGCCTTGCATTCAGCAGTGAGCCGGATAGAGAGATCGCTGGACAATAATGAGTCCACCTTAGGTGTATATATTGATATTGAAGGTGCGTTTGATAAAACCACCTTTGGAAAAATCAATGCTGCCTTAACAAACAGGGGCGTCCCTCCTGCTGTCAGTGGCTGGATTTTCAACATGCTCTCGAAGAGACG
>JAEQML010065094.1:0-21348 GCA_016904865.1 Pissodes strobi | reverse complement strand
ATTATAATGTTCAATTCTGAAAATAAATGTTTATCTATCTATCTATCTTGTCCTACTTCCCATCAATGTTCAATATTAACATCGATTTATAGTGAGTACAATAGGGTATGTAATAAAAAAAAAACTTGCAGGTGTCGAGCCTGGAAAAGTGCCTTAGAATTTATAGGATCCCACAAATATGCGAATGATACACCAATGTAATGTCATAGCCGTATTAGAATGTGTTGTTTGCATTTTAATGAAAACAGTGTTGCAAATTCTTCTAGGAGCTGTATACATTCATATGCTGGGTTACCAACTAAAAAAGGTAACTTTTAATCAGATTTTGTGCATTTGCACACATAAGATGGGTGCAAATATAGATTTATCTAAAAGTCTAATACTTTAAATTTGGTTCTAATTAGTTATTGTGCTAAAATTAACGAAATATAGAAATTGCTAAAATGTAGACAATTAGTTTTGCAAAACTTGTTCCAAAATAATTTGTAAAGTTTTACAAAACTATGATGTAGTTCATCCCCAAAATAAATTAAAATAAAGAATTTTGCAGGAGGTATTAAATTTCATTCTTGAAGTAAAAAATAATATATTTTACAAATTTTATATGCAATCGTATTTACCATATTTTTTTTTAAATATGCAGAATAAAGCCTTTACCTTTTCATCTTTTTTGGGACTTTGGGACACAAAATATAGTTTTCAAATTTTTAATACAAACATATTTCATTATTTAAACTCCTCCATTGATTATACTTACTAAGCGGGAAATTTTACTCTATGTTTACCAATAGCGCATTGACCGAAGTAAATCGCGTCAAACTCGGCTCTTATTGCCTCAATACCCCCTACATTTTTTTACCGTCGCGTAGCGTCCTCGGCCCGCCTTTGATATGACGATTTCATTGAATTGGCGCTTAGTGAACCAACTTATATTTTTAATTCTGTAAACTTTGGTAACGTGCTATAAGAGCATATTTTTCTGATTTCTACGCAACCATTCGTATAAATGAACTAAATTCCAAAAGTATCCAGTTTTTAATTAAAAGCTATGGCCCGCCCGCTCTCCTGATTTGACCGCGATGGACTATACCGTATAGGCACAGTAATTGCCTATGTTATTAGTGATACGCCCACTCAGAATCACGTGCTACTACAACACAACCACTGATCTATGTAGTTCAAGTTTGGAAAAATATTGTTCAACAACTAATCCCTAATTTAAACGTGAATTCGAACGCGCATAGAATGTCGGTTGTCCGGCGCTCTGCGATAATGGGCAATTGACGGCGAACTTGACGCTCTATCTAAATTGCAATAAATCTCTATTACTCGAAAATGTAAACCAATAATAGCGGTAAGTGCCGTTTCGTGTCGCCCGGTATATCAAAGTAGACTAAAAAGCAAACCGGCCAGTTCTTTTCCTGCTACCGGTCTTGAACGTCGTCTTCGAGTGCCCTGCGTAACCGAAGGAGCGGTTCTATCAGCAGTCACCGGTACATGTCGATGTCCCTTGCACCAGGTACCTAGTTAGACATCTTGAAGTAGCCATAATTCTTCCGTCCATGCACGCTGCTCTCCCGCAATGACTATTAGAAACCAGCCTGAATAGATTATTGTAAATACGAGACAAATTATTCAAGCAAATCTTTATTTGTTCCGAGAGGAATATTTAAACAATTTATTCTGATCGGATAATTATATAGGGGGGGTTCGTTTCCACATGATTTAAATGCAGTAGAAAATTATGCAATGTATCTCTTATTAGTTGAAGTTGATATATCGAAATAAGCAAAGGAGGGTAGAAAAACGAAGATTTTTTCAAATAGAACACCCTGTGTATATTATGCGAACATTTCATTTCCAAGGCAATTTAGAGCTCAATTTCGACTGAAGCAAATATTAACATACCAACAAGATGATCAGGCAAAAAAATTAAACTTTATGATAACCTTGTAGGTGAGTGTCAAAATATAACTGTACTTTCATAAGTACTAAAATAAATAATAGGTGGCGCTAGTGGGCAACAATTATTTTCCGATTTCAGAAGGTAAATGACGAGAGGATAAATAACACGCTGTATTCCACTATTATTGGGCGTGCTCGCTTCATTGGCACATCCACAAATCACGAACCATCGAATATTGAAACGACACCTCCTAGACAAGAAGACCCTGAAACTAAGAAAAGCAGTAGCCAACATGGCCACCCCAGTTGGGATCGAATCTAAATGTTGTAAGGAGGCATAACATGGTTGGTGTGTGGTATGACGCTCGTAAATATGACGTAATTATTAGCCGCTTTTAAAAGTTAAAAAAACACAATTATTTGAGGTGTTATATTACCGTGATATACGTATTTTGCGGTTTATTAAGGCATAGAGATGAATATTTCGACATCAGGTTGCAATATGTCTAAATATAATGATTCATTCATGCAACTGATTCATTTACTCTCGATATGCTTTATCCGAGATATATATTTTGAAATACTTCTTGACGTACCTTTACCTACTAGTCGCTGTATATAAATCATTCGGCATTGATTTATGGCACACTCGACCGATGTTGTACCCGCATTTAAATAACAGACATTTAATTTGCGATTTTTTTCTTAACAAAGCGAAACGTATTATTTCTTTTGGTATTTTGTCGGAGAGCACGAGAGCGTTCGATACGGTTCGCGTCGTACGTAATTTGTTTAAATACCAAGGAAAAATTGGAACGATTCGTCTCTTATCAAAGGTTTAGGTCACTATACTCAAGGCGTGGAACAATAAGACGATTTCTAATTCAAATGAGTATTTCGACTTTAGCAACTTCAGGATTTGAGATAATGACGTTCAAAACCGCAGGGCAAGGTTACTAAACGCACCCAAGCTTTAACGAGTGCGGCCACTTAGGATTACGTGCTACTACAAAAGGCTGTAGGGAGTGTAGCCACTGATTTATGTAGTTCAAGTTTGGAAATATATTATATTAACTACATATTACATTTAATTAAAAAAAAAATTCCAAATTGAATTTTTGCTTTTTTTTTTAATTTTACAGATTCCTGTATTCTTCATTCTAGTAAATTATTGACTTAGCCAATACTCCAAGAGATGGCGCAATAGCTTCCTTCGCTCTACAGGTGTACTCTCCAAAAACTAAAAATAGTTCAATTTGGAAGGGATGACCCGGATGACCGTGGAACGTGGAAAACTCCATGATCAAGTGAGAAACATATTTCAAGGGGCTGAGCTATTCGCAGTACTACAGATGTCAGGAATTCGGCCACGGATCCACCATGTGCGTCAGATGCGCGGGTAACTGGCACAGAGGCGTCAACGAAGAACAAGTCCTCCTCAAGTGTGCAAACTGCAAGGAACAACACGCAGCAAACTTCAGAGGCTGCAAGGACCTGAACGAATACAAGGAGAAGACAACACCAAGGTAAAGACAACAACCCAGAACAATCACCAGGCCGAGCCCCATAAGAGAAGGAGTCCAATACAGCCAGGTGATGAGGCCAGCAACCCACCCACCCTACTAACCAGACAAGAGGACAACATGACGCTATTTAAAGAAATCGAGGATTTCAACAAGCTCTTCAACATAAGAGAGCTAATAAATCACCAAGATCAGGACGCTGAAGGCAAGACTGACAGAAGCCAGCAACGAGTGGGAAGTCAAGCAAGTTATGAGCAAAATATGGAGCAAAATAAGCCACTGAAGATTCTACACATGAACATCAATGGAATAAGAGGCAAAATCAGCCAGCTCAGAGAACTCGTCGCCAGGACAACGCCAGATATACTGAGTGTCAATGAAACAAAAGCAAAGGATCACACACCAGGCATCATAGGATACGAGATGATATACAAGAACAGGCCAAACCAGGAACCGTATGGAGGAGTGGCACTATACGTGAAGAGAAGCATCCAATTCGAAAAGCAGGCAACAGACCCAATCAGTATAGAGACAGTGGCGATAACAACGAACCACCTGAAGATCATCTCAGCATACAACAAGCCAAATCAAACCCTAAATGACAACGAACTAGAAGGACTACTCAACCATCCAAAGATGCTGCTCATAGGAGACCTAGACGCCAAGCACACCTCGTGGAACAACAGGACAGGAACGCCACTCAGGGACTGGATCGACAGGAACGACGCCAACCTCATAATCCTGGACAGAAGGACAAATATTGCGCGGTACCTCGTAGCCGACGCCACATTAGACATAGGACTAGCCCGGGGCATTTTTGCCACAGCGACCACCATGACGGAACTGGAGTCTGATCACCTGCCAGTAATGTTCAAGATGATGCATCAGCCAGCCCTTGCAGCACCTAGGGTCACATACAACTACAGGAACACCGACTGGACAAACTTCAGGAGAGAAATCAATACGGAGTTAAGGATAACTCGCGACTTGGACACCCCTGCAAAGATAGAGGAATCCATAGAAGTCATCACCAGGATAATAAGCGTCGCCAAGGAGCACCACGTCCCCAGGAACCCGGACCTGAAACAAGGCAAGCCGCTACAGCATATCCAAGAACAGATTGCGAGAAGGAACCAACTACGCAGGACATATCAACGCACTCGTGACCCGGGCGACAGGAGAGCCTACCTGGAGGAATGCAAACTAAACCGAGCTATGCTGGGTTCATACAACAACGAGGCTTGGAATAACAGAATCACAGCCGCTAGCCGTGAAAACAACGGAAGTACATCAAGAAAATTGAGAGCAGCAGCAGCCCATGGACAGTCCCACCAATCAAAGTGACGGGAGATGGCGGGGAAAGCATTATTGTAGACAAGGCAGAGAAGGAGGAGGCGTTCATGGAATACTTTGCCAACATCAGCAGCCTGACAGAGAATCTATCAGACGGCAGGACACGAAGAAGAGGTCAAAGAATAACAAACGGGATCGAAGCTCTGCCGCCACAGGACACGGACAGGATAATGACGAGCCCCAGGGAACTAAGGAGGATCATAAGGAAGGCCAGGCCAAACAAAGCACCAGGACCGGACAAAGTAGTCATGACGGAGGGCAAGTTCCTGCCAAATAAAGCCCTTGTCCAGCTGACGTACATCATCAACGCCTCTATCAGTACACTACAATCACACACTACAATCCAGGAAAGGATAGGAAACAAACCTCGTCGTACAGGTCAATTTCACTGCTACCCACCCTAGGAAAAATCTACGAAAGAGTGCTCAATAAACGGATCGACGCGGACGTCCAAACACTAGGAACCATCATACCTGAACAATTCGGATTCCAGCTAGGGAAATCGACAGCCATGTAACTTGCCAAGAGAGTGGATCACGCAATGACAGGAAACAACACCAAGAAGACGACAACAGACCGTCATGAGCTACCTAAAGGACAGGACAAAAACAACACTGATCAATGGGAGAGAATCAAGGACAAGGACAATAAGGTCGGGACTCACCCAAGGAAGCGTGATATCGAAACAGAACAACCAGATAACACTCATTGCAGACGACGTAGCAGTATACACATCATCCACGCAGCAGGTGGCTGCAACACAGTGAATAGAACAACACGTCAGGATGATAACGGAGTACTTCAAGAAGTGGAAGCTGAATATAAACGAGACCAAAACGCAACTCATCATCTTCAACCAGAAGCGCAGGAGGGAAAGGACACACATCACAATCAACGGGATACAGATCGAGAACACGGACACCGTCAAGTACCTAGAAGTCACACTGGACAAGAAGCTGACGTTCAAGGACCACATACAAGGCACCAGGAGAAGAGCAAGACTAGCAGCCAGCGCAATTTTCCCATACATTACGCCTCAGTCAAGATTGGACAAAGACATCAAGATCAGACTGTACAACACATACGTTAGGCCAATCATCATGTAAGCTGCGCCTGCCAGACGCGAAGACCAACAAGGTGAAGTTACACAGGCTGGAACGCAAGCTGCTAGGCACAATCATGAACTACAGATGGGAGACGTTCAAGACGACAAGGTACAGTACAGAATCCGGGACAAGACCGCTAGAATAGAGACTGCAGGAGACAGCAACGAAATTGTTCAGGTACACGACGAGGACACAGGAAATAACCAGGAACATAGGAAGGATGACCATAAAGGAGATGCCATTAAGGAAAATTCACAAAATGATCCATGAGATGCTATGAAAAATCCAGACCAAAGACTAGGACACTAGGACTTCACTTCACGCATAGCCGTCCGCTCGCTTCGCTCGCTACGTGGGTACAGCTAACAAAAACTAACCAAAATTAACCCAAGGCATGCTCAAAATGATGAAAAAAACTTTTTACAAAATTTTAAAAATATATATAAGAAAACACCACCGATAAGAATCGAACCCGGGCCACCGTATCACAGGCCCAGCATCTAACCACTAGATCACCAGAGAGAGCACTTGAACACAATTCATTGCACCGCCAAGACATGGGTAGAACTAGGCCTCAATGGTTGTTTTTCTATGGCTAGCCCTAAATTGACAGGGCGGTGATAAAAGATGGGGCTTCTAATTTTTTTTGTTAAATTATATAAATTGTATTCTTGTACTTAAAAATCCAACAATGTTGTCGTGACGTTAAAAATTACCAGAAATAAGGTGTTTGATAGAAGTCTTTATCACCAAATCACCAATTTCACCTGCGGGAGTGATACAAGTTCTGATATATGTGACATTCAAATCTACAGTGGCGGCGCTAATACGGGGGTTATTCCCTTTAGACGAGATGGTAGATTCGACTATAAAGAAAACCTATCCCCATCCCGTTATTTCATCGTAATTACGACTATTCCTGTAAAGATTAAGTCCAGTACTGCCGGTTTTTCGTTTCCGTAATAATCACGTACGACATTAACTAATCGTACAGTATTATCCGGCCAGTTTAACAGTTATCGAGAGGTTTCCCTCTAACCGTAACGTAATCTAACAAGTTCAAAACACTACCAAGGTGCCCATTAGCCGCTAAATTGTGAGAAAATATCCGTTTGGATATTATAGTCTTCAATAGCTTGTTATTATAACTGTATCGTAAATAATAGACGAAAAGTTTATTATATTCAGACGTGACACATAAACTAAGTTTGTTTCGGCGAAATTCGAAAAGGCTTAAAACTTGTGTTTCATGTATCGATACTTCGGAAGGCAGGGATTTATTTATCGATAGATATATGGAGAGGTATCGACTTATTGATTCTGCGATAGCTTAAAAATGCAGTCAAAATTATGTTGCCTTAAGGGAAAATATATCAATTTGTATCTATAATTCCAGGCTTGCTACCAGTCAAGACTTCATCGGAATAGTCCCGGTTTTACACAAAATGTGCCGCATCGGTTTTTGGCTGTTAACAAAAAATATGTCCAGCCTTTTAGCAATGTTGCCAAAAGCCAAATGGCGCCTCGATGTAACAAAGGCGATGGACTTTTAAATTTGTATGTCAAACAATCAATAATCATTCTATTTTCGTCATTACATACTAATTTGGTAGGCACTTCAAGTTAAATTAAAATATGATGGTTTTTAGCGATGATATCTATTGTGTTGTAACGACACCACAAGGAATTTATTTTTTGGTTCCATCGAAATGTCACTATCTCTACTTGTCATACATATTTTAAGAGCATATAGAACTTAATGATAACATTTTATAAAATAGAAAATAATTTAGGACATTTCAAATTTTGTACAGTTTATTTAAATATTGTTCTATAATGGTTGCCATGGCAAAGTTCTATTACGGATAGGATCGATATAAAGTGCTTAAAAATTGAATAGTCATCAAAATTCATAATTTTGAACGGCTGATGGTAACGCAAGCTATTTAATTCAAGATGATGCCCCTCATTTATACAGGGTGTCCCAGAGTGATTTGCCAAACAATGTCTCGGAAATGGTGTAGAAGATAGGAAACATATTTGTTTAAGTAAACCGTTCCCTAAGTTGCCGTGCGGGGTTGCTAGGAAGGCATTCCCCTAATGACTTCCAGATATGGATGATACCGAGGATATAAAATAGTCGGGCCGTACCAAAACTGGCATGATGAAGGGCAGCAGCGATCATCATTACCAGCTCGCGGCATGGAAGAATTAATCCAGAAATCTGAACTTCCACAGTCGAAACTCAAAGACACGGAAGGTTGTGGTACTACGATGCGGAAAGCAAAAGAGAAACTACCACATTATCTCTCCCCAGGACATCCCTAAATTATCAGAGGTGCTAAGAAAACCCCCCCCCCCCTCCCCCCCGCTTTACATGATGAAGGCTAACGAAAGAATAGGTACGTGGAATACAAGAACTCTTTTTGCGGCCGGCAAACTCGATAATGCTATAAGGGAAAAGAACCGACTTGATGTTGATAGCCTGGGAGTTAGCGAAACTAGATGGCCAGGCAGCGGAATATGCGAAAAACAGGGAGTCACATTCTACTACTCCGGAAATAGGAATCAAGACCATCGAAACGGTGCAGGTTTTATGATCATTGAACATGTTAGAAAGTCTGTACGCAATGCTGCTGCCATTTCGGACAGAATTACACTTCTACAAATTAATGCTAGACCAATCAATCTTAATCTCTTACAGCAGATAAATCAGATGCTGACATTGGAAAGTTCTATGAAGAAGTTCAGGAAGTGTTGAACTCGTTGAAGTCTAATGAAATTACCATTGTTATGGGAGACTTTAACGCAAAAGTGGGAAAAGGAAATGTGGATAATGTCGTGGGCGCATTCGGACTGGGTGAGAAAAACGATCGGGGCGAAATGCTAATTCAGTTTTGTTAACAAGAAAATTTGGTAATTAAAAACACTTATTACAAGCTACCCCCCTAGACGTCTATATACATGGCGCTCCCTGCAAGATAATCCCAATCATACGGTGAGAAACTAGATTGATGTCTTCCTAATTAAATACGGATATCAGAATAGCGTAACACGGGTGGCCGCGTATCCGGGGGCCGACATTGGTTCTGATCATAACCCCATAATATCCAACTTCAAAATCAATCTCAAGCTTATAACACAAAGAAGAGTTCCCAAAAATATGACATACAGAGGCTAAACCAGCCAAATGATCAGGAAAATATGAAATTGGAACTTGAAAAACTAGGATCCTAGAAGCAAGGATGAACCAGAGGACTTATGGAATGACATCAAAGAAAATATACAAAATGTCTGTGAGATGATATTAGGACAACAAAAACGAGCCGAGGTCAGGCCAAGGGTGACAGTTAAGATTCTGGATACAATGGAAGAGCGACGACGGGTAAAAATCCAGCAGCAATCAGAAAGATACGTTATGCTTGACCCTAGGATAAGACAATAAGAGGCTCGAGAGCGCTGGGTGACGTCGGAGTGCGAGGAGGCTGAGAGATTGCACGAATTGTACAACTCATATAATTTGCATAGGGAAGTAAAGCAAATCACTGGCGTCCGTAGAAAACCACCTATTCCGTCCCTTAGAAAACAGAATGGGGGACTTGCCATGGATCCAGAGGAACCCTGTAATTAGTGGAAAAAGTACGTGGACACGTTATTTGAAGATTAGCGCAGTTTGAGAAACATGAACACCTCAGAAGAACTAAAGGACCTACAATCCTAGAAACGGAAGTGCAACGAGCCATTAGAAACATGAAAAATCGAAAAAGCCCAGGTCATGATAATATACATGCTGAAATCTTGAAATTGATGGATGCGAAATACTTGACATACCTATGCAACAATTTATACGAGTCTGGCAAAATCCCTTCGAACTGGCTATACCTATCCCCAATATAAGCTTTATAAGCCATGCTCTTAAGGTCTTTCTGCGAGTTATCCACTCCCGAATATATACCAAATGCGAAGCAATGGGCGGAGAAATCCAGTTCGGTTTTATCAAGGATCTGGGAACACGAGAAGCCCTCTTTTCCATGAAATTGCTTGTGGAGAAGTGTTACGATCAACGACGTGACGTATATGTGTATTTTCTAGACTATCAGAGGGCCTTTGATAGTATTAAACATGACCTTCTTCTGGAAAGGCTACATAAGATTGGTATAGACTATAAAGACATCAGAAAAATCCAGCAGCTATACTGGCAACAGATTGCAGAGTTGAAAATTAATAATGATTTAACTACAGAGACATTCAATATATCCAGGGAAGTCCGCCAGGGATGCATCTTGTCACCAATCCTGTTCCATATCTATGTAGAAAAGATTTTTGAATTAGCTGTGGTCGCCAACGTGCGCTTTATTTATTTATTTATTAACGGCAATGCCATTTTACAAAATACATTAATAATAACCACATTTAAAGCACATTCATAAACTAATTTTAAAATATCACAAGAATAACAAAAATACACGCAATATCACAGACACATCACACAAATAAAAATCACACATTTCAATAATAAACAATCAAAGTAGTAAAATCACACATTAGTTACATCACAAGTGGCTTCTTAAAAAGGACTTGAAACTAACCCGCCTTGAATTGAATAAATCTATGTTATCGTATCTATTATTAAATTGATTAGCCCTATCTAAGAAATGAGTTAAAGGGTTGTTTCTGCCATAGTTAGTTGGGTTAAACGGTATAACAAAAAGATTTGTATTTCTACCTCTCCTCACACCAACGCTGAACGGAACTAAGGCAAGTAATTCCGGGCATCGAATGCCACCACTTAAAACATTGTGCAAAAACACAAGTCAGCAATCTGCCTCCTAATCTGCAGAGACTGAAGATTGAAGTCCAAGAGAATGTCATCATATTGATAGTTCCCTCTCTGATAACCACATCTAAAAGCAAGTATTCTCAAAAACCTTCTTTGAACTCTTTCAATGGCTTCAACATAATATACTCCATAAGACGGTGACCAAACAACTGAGCAATATTCCAGCAAGGATCTTGCTGTCAAAGGTGACACGAAGATCCTTCATATGAGTGCACATAGGCAAAACCGCACTATTTAGACTATACTGACAATCTAAAGGCTGTAATGAACGAGTGGAGGTCATTCAAAAACACTTAGTCACATTTATATCCATACAATTTCTCTCACACCACTCATAAATATAATTGAGGTCCCGCTGCAGGTCATCTGCGTCCTGCAAGGAGTCGATGCACTTGAATACCTTAAGGTCATCCGCAAAAAATACGCAATCACTGAAACTGATGTTCTGCACCAAGTCCATCACAAACAAAGAAAACAGAATAGGCCCACAGTAGGAACCTTGTGGATCTCCCTTGGGACCTGATAATGACCCACAACACCTAATGTATTGAGTCCTGTCAGATAAATAACTCTCGATCCATTCAAGAAATGATCCACTTATACCAAGCTTCCCAAGTTTTGTTAAAAGTAAATGGCGATTAGCCCTGTCATAGGCTCTAGAAAAGTCTAGATAAACAGAGTCAACCTGCCCTCCACCCTCCATGCCCCAAGTGACGAAATTTCGGTACAGAACCAGATTTGTAGCCGTTGACCTGCCCTACATGAAGCCGTGTTGCTCCTCGTTAATAACGTGTCTGAATTCCCATGACAATCCCCGACCAACTAGGCAATCCAATAATTTTGGGATATTAGACTGATTACAAATTGCTCTGTAGTTATTAACACTACTTCTATTACCTGATTTAAATATTGGTCTGAGATAACATGATTTCCAGAAGTCCGGAAAGATCCCTGATGACAGGGATAAGTTGAACAGTTTATGAACTGCCAAGGATAGGGCAAACCGACATTGTTTTAAAAATCATGCAGGTATCCCATCAGGATCCGCAGAAAGGCGCAAAGGCAATGAAGTTATGGCATCAAACATCTCAGCAACCCGCCACAGAAACCAGTTCGGAAAGATGAGGCTCATGCATATGAGCCACCCTGTTCGGTGAATACACAGTCGAAAAAAATGATGCAAACAAGTTTACAGCCTCCGATACATTGCTATTCGCAACACCATTGTACTCAAAATTTTGAGGTGCCCATTTCTAAGATCAGCAACAAAGCTCTAAAACGTTCTCGGGTCCTCCGATATCCCATTCTCAATTCTATCAATGTACGCATCATTGCAGCGCAGCCTGAGGCGCCTACAGCCTTCCCTCAACTCAATAAACTGATTATAGCAATCTTCATCACCTGACTCCATGAACCGCTTATGAACAATCTCAATTCTGCAGTGAACCATTTGGGAAATGTAGAAGTTTTATGTCTTTTAAGAGGTACAAATCTATCAATCACATCAAACAAAATGCCATAAAAGGAGGCCAAATATTTTTCTATATTATTAGGGCTCAAAACCTCATCCCAACTAACTAATGCAAGACACCCATTAATCTGAAAATAATCACAATTTCTAAAATCACAATAAAATTCCTCATACCCAGCAATCTGAGCAGCACTGCCCAACTGAATATCAAACCTAATAGCATTATGATGAATACTATTAGCAAAAATTAAATTATTAGGCTCCCGTGTCACAATGCTGCTCAGATCACTAAATACAAGGTCAAGGGCTGCATTCCTACTATTTAAAACAGTATTTACTTGATACAGATTAAAATAACAATAACAGTTTGCTAAAATAACTCCTGGTGAATTCAGTGGACCGTTTACTGTCAAACCAAACTCGTCGTTTCACCAAACACATTCTGGTACATTAAAATCTCCATTAACGACAACATTGCTACCCGGATAACTATCCATAACACGTTCCATAACATTACAATGCTCAGCATATAATTCAGGGCTTGATCCAGGTGGTATATAGACACAGCCAAGTATAACACCACCTCCTCGCAATTTATCACTATTTTCTTCACAACGATTTAAACGGAAAATATCAAAATTTGTAATCCCCAATTCCGCATCGTGAAAGTTTTGATTTAACCATGTCTCTGTAAACACAACAATATGATATAGACAAGTACTTACAGCCAGTCGCAGCTCCTGCAGTTTGGTTCTAATACCACCAACATTCTGATAGTACACAACCGGTCCTTCATTCAGATGTATATTCCTATCCCCTTTACACCAATTTCTATTTAGTCTTGTTGCTCGTCCTGAGTGGGCATTGGAACATTTTTATCTCTTTGCCGACCTCTACTACCATCTCCTAATAATGATTCCAGTGGGCCACATGCTTGATGCAATTATCTTCTCCCTTTGAGAAATGTCCACCTCAAGTTTAAAAGCTTCATTGTAACCCTTCCCAGGAAGCGCTTCCACGAAGATTTCTCCACTTTCAGGGCAATGTTTTTGTACATGATCTTTGATAAACTCAGCAGAGATACCTTGCTTAATCATGCCCACATATACAAAGGCTTTATCTGTTCCAGCAGCATCTCGTGGTGATGCTGCAGAGTCTTCGAAATTGCCATCACCAACTGTTATGTTTTTATTTTTGTTTTGCTATTGTTTTTGTGGCTCCACCTGATTTATTGGTTACCTGCCGAATCTCGTTAAGTTCAGCATTTGCTACTGGTTTGACCTTTGGCGTTTGTAATGTCATTGGCAACATCAACGAGCATTGGTTCCATATTTGCACTGGCAACATTGGAAGTATTTCCAGCCAACTTCACAGTCACAGCTTCGGTGGCAAGGTTAAGTTTTGACGATGTTTTTCCCTCCAAAATAATAGCGGTTATATCACCTAATTTCTTATTAATTACCGAAATCTCCTCCTGGTAGTGCTCCTGGGATGCCATCAGTTTCAGGATTACCGCGTTCAATACCTCATTTGTCTTGATAAGTTGATCATACTCGGCGTCAGTACCATTTTCGCTGATGCAACTCCGATCACAGGGCGTTATAACCCATTACTTTCACCCCTTTAATTCTCACCGCACATACAGGATGATAGGCTGCATTGCAAGATGTACATTTCACGTCACTAGAAGTATTTCTTTTACACGATTTACACATTTTACTTGCGAACTTGCTTGTTTAGTCGGCGCCATCTTGCAAGAATTAGCACAGGGCACAAGAATAAGAATCCGGATTCAACCAAAATATACTCAGATGCGTCAAAAACGTGACCAGGATTATTATAGTTGCGATTTATTTTACTTTATAGAAGATTTATAATACTGTTAAGATGATATAGAATTCAATGATATCATTTTAGACAACAGAACTTAATTTCGGTTTTTTCAAATTTCATTCAGTTTATTTTAATAATGCTTTATACTGGTTGCCATGGCAACAGGCTCTTAAAAGCAGTGCGGATTAAAGTGCTCAAAACTTGAATACTCCCCTAAAATCTTCAGCAGCTGATATTATTTAACCATTTAATCCAATCAATGTTAGGTACGCCTAGTGTCCCAGAATGATTTAATTAAACAAAAGCTCGGGAATGGTATAAAAGATAAATACATATTTCTCTAAGTAAAGCGCATTTAACTCAAGTACAATCAGATGTATAGGGTGGGCCAAGCCCAAGACTGTTAGGGGATAGGTTGCCCGATCGATTCGTGACGTCATCTGTTGAAAGCCCACATTCGAGAACATAGGGATGGCACGGTTTTTGTGGATTTTCTCAGCTATTTTTCTATATAGAGATATAAACCCGGATATATTCATGATCAGGAAGAAAAGATCTTTTTAATTACCTAATGATATACACAGTGTTCCATTGAAAAAGACTTTAGAGGGCTACTAGTCTAAAGTTCCTTTAAAAAAAATGATGAGAATGCCAGTTATTCTATTTTCGTCATTTCAGAGTTTGTTTGTAGTCCGATTTTTTATTATTAAGCTAGGAGTAGGCCACGATTAAGTTGACAGATTTGTCAATTTCCGAAGGTTGCGTTCACTTACCTACTTATTTCTCTGGTTACCGATTGCACCGAAGTATTTAACCGAAGATTAAATAAATATCAAGCTAACTTCCGTTTTATGTCAGATGGAATTTAGGACGATTAGTCAGTTTTATCGGCCGCTCAATTAATCAGTAACATCAATGTGGTAATGTCAATATGTCAATAACATATGGAAAATCTTCAGAGAAATGCGTCGGTGCAATCGGCTATATATGTCTGTCAAAAAATGTCATTGTTGCCAATATTATAAAAAAAACATATGAATCAATAGGAATGTCACGTCATAACTTCCTCGTTGGATGATTAGTTAGATTTGTTGATGGTACTAAGCGTTTGCACCGTTGTACAGCGAAAAAGCAAAAAAAATCAGTGTTAACGACCCATGACGCGGTCGCTGCGTGCAGTTTTTTCCGCCGCGTAATCTGAATTTAAATATTTTAATCAATATTAACAAGTCTATTGAGGATAATTTAATTCGAAAAGAGGATCCAACGACCGAGATAGCATCGCTCGCCAATAAATAATACGAAATCGGTAATTGACTGGAAAAAGTGTTCAAAACAACGTCAGGGATAAAATTAAAGATTGAAGACATTTGTGCCTATACTCGGACAGGATGTCCCATTCACTTGCTTCGATAATAAACTAGCCAGTTTATTCGAAATGAATCGTATCTTAAGTATATTGTAAAGAGGATATTGGTCTGCCTATTTTATGCAGGATGACTGATTTTATTGCTCCCACGTATGAGAAATAAGAAAAAATAAACGGTAATTTAAAATAGATTAAACAAACATAAAAGGAAGTGATACGGGTCATTTCCCCATGATGAATTTTAATCATTTGGTTATAAAAAGGGTTCCGATATTAAGAGAATTGCGTAAAATCGAAGCACTGTGACTATGACGTAAAGCAGCATAAGCCTGGAAGAGGGTTGTCATACTTTTGCAAATATCCTTCGAGTTACGTTACCTTTATGAGCAGAGTCGTTGCATATTTTGTAGCCATACCCACCCGGGTCAATTCAACATATTTGAATGAGATAAGTAAAGTTGTGCTTTGTCTTTATTTTGCCAATGACCGTCAAAATAGATTTAAAAGATAACCACTTCCTACGTTGTGTTACTATTATATCTTGCACCATTTTACTTACTCAGAATGCCTTCGACCATAACAAAATTAGGGAAATTTGAGGGAAATGTGCGTCATTAAAATTAAAACACAGATTTCTGATACACGTAATTTATTAGAGAAAACGTGCCAAATTATTGGAGAAAACCGTGCCGGACTCAGCCTGGAATTCACGAGGGGAAAGAGTACGACAGAGAAACCCTCGACCTAAATTATTAATTACTGTCTCCCGTGCCACAATTCGTAGTTCCACACTTGTAGCCATACATGGGGGCGGGGGTGTATGGGGCGAAGGTAAATAGTACCAGCTCAAATGTTAACCTCACTTGCTCGTGTGATAACCAATGTTATCTGGTACATCCTGCTGGATAACTGACGAGGCTGTGACGACCGAATATCTGCCGGAATAAGCAGACCCCTCTTGCTGGCCAATAGCTTCTGGTGGATGAGCCGGTAAGAGTAAGGGTGAGAAATCATACCTAAAGGCGGATGAATTAAAAAAAAATAATCAGCGGCATGTGGATGCAGAAGGCAAGGGGAAATCACTGCATTAAAGACTGTAAGAGGATCCTTAGTACAATTGTACACAGCAATCATGAAGATGTTCAAAACGAAGTTAATAGTTCCCCAATGGGATCTCCGAAGGGAACAGTAGTGAACAAGTTTATGAAAGCAGCAGCAAACAGTATGAAGATCGGAACGTGGAATGCAAGTAATAAGTTTGCATCAGGAAAACTGGACAGCATTGTAAAGGATATTTAATGTTGAGACTAAATGTAGATATTCTGGAAGTTAGTGATGTGAGATGACCAGAAAGTGGCAGCTGCGCAACAAGTAACGGCATATTATATTATTCTGGGAATAGTGACCCGAAGCAGTTGTATGGAGTTGAAGTGATTTTAAATAAAGGTTTTGCAGCCTCGGTTTTAAATTTTATACCTTACTCAGACAGAGTCATGATGCTTCAACTTAAAACACTATGCAGGAAATATGAACATTATACAGACATATGCACCAACAGCGGATAAGGAGGAAGACGAAGTTGAAGAATTTTATGCTGAGCTTAATGATATCTTTAGAAGCATAAGAGTTATGGAAGATTTCAACGCCAAAGTAGGCAAAGTCAATGTCAAAGAACACACAGGGAGTTTTGGCCTGGGAGAAAGGAATAATAGGGAGATCGACCGGTAGAGTCCAAGCTAGAGATCTCATGATAACAAATACCTTCGTCAAACTACCAAATCGTAGTTTGTATACTTAGAAATCTCCTGCGGATAACCCAGGAAATAGAGTTAGAAACCAAATAGACTACATCCTCATTAATAACCGCTACAAGAACGCAGTCAAAGCTGCAACAGCACACCCAGGGGCTAACTCCGACCACAACCCAAACTAACCCAAAACTCCTTAAGAATCCTGAAATCCATGATACAGTTAAGAAAGAGACCAACGAATGTATGAGGGACATTAACACATCGACTGAAGTCAGTGTGGAGGAAGAGTGGAAGCAAATTCAAACAGGGTTAGAAACAATAGCTAAAAAACATCTAACTAGAAAGAGAACCATGAAAAAGCCCTGGATAACATCAAAAATTCTAGATCTTATGGAAAAGAGAAGAAAGAGTAAAGACAATAAAGATGAGTACAAAACACTACATAAGACAATACAGAGAAATATTAGGGAAGCAAAAGAAGAATACCTAGTAGCTCAATGTGAGGAAATAGAAGTACTAGAAAGGAAATTTGACACAGCTTTCACATGCACAAAAGGATAAACGAAATGGCTGGATGCAACAGGATCAAGGCAGCTAGTAATATTATCAAAGATGCAAATGGGCGTATAATAACTGACGTGGAGGACAAACTTGATATGTGGAAAGCATACCTGTTAGAACTGAAGATGATGAAGACCTCTAAAACCGGTTTTAGAATCAAGCAATATGCACCTAAAATATTAAGAGCAGAAATAGTATATGCTCTGGAAACTTTGAAATCCGGGAAAGCTGCTGGTCTTGATCAGTTGATCAAACTCTTTGATGGTGATGTGAATGATGCTGAATCTTTTTAATCGCATTTATGATAAGGGAGAAATTCCTAAACAATGGCTAACATCCACTTTTGTGCTCCCACCCAAGAAACCAAAGCCAAGAGAATGCTCAGATTAAACTCTAAAGTTGTTCGTGAAGATCATCCATAAAAGAATTTACAGAAGACTCGAGGAAGACATAAGCAACACACAATTTGGATTCGGCGAAAGACTTGGAACACGATAGGCGCTTTACGGGGTTAACGTTCTTTTCCAGCGCTGTCTTGACATAAACCAAGAGGTGTATGCGTGTTACATCGATTTCGAGAAAGCCTTTGACAAGGTGAAACATGACAAATTACATCGGCTGCTCGTCAGTAAAAACATTGACTCAGACGATGTTAGAATAATTAGTGATCTATATTGGGGCCAAAAAGCTAATACAATGGTAGAAAACCAAACAACTGAAGAAATGGAGATTCATCGTGGTGTGAGACAAGGTTGCAGTCAGTGGGAATAATTATAAATGGAGAAGTGATTAATAATATGAGATATGCTGATGACACCGTCTTGTTAACGAGCAATCTTGAAGACACGCAGCACCTTTTGGAAAAATTACATGAGCGATGTAATGAATACGGACTAAAAATTAACTTTTAGAAAATCAAGTTAATGACAGTTACAAAGTTCCCACAGAATCTGAACCATGTGAACCTGGCGGTTCAGGGCTGCAGTCAACAAGGTGCGGATTGCTGTGATGTTAGCAAACCTCCGATAAGAGATGTACTATAAGAAAAAGAAGAAGAACCATACATTTAAAACTGAAGAGGTTGTTGTTAGTCAGCCAGACGCCGCTGAGAGGTACTGAGGTCCTTAGCTGGACTGCCCAGCTATTTAGTTGCAATTTGAGCCAATATCTCTAGAATGATCATTTCATTTATAACTAGGATATTCATCCGTCAGGGTATGAAATGGTTAATAGATTCATCAAGGCCCTTGCGTACACTCTCCGTCATACTAAAATTAAAATCAAGACACAAGTTTAGCAATTGGAACTATGTGATCCAATCTTAAAATAATTTTTTTTAAATACTTCCATCGAAGCAAACCTCATGATATCGAACGAGCTGTGGCAATCTCGCAGATGTGGGCGGAGCAAAAGCATGACGTTGCCAGATGTCGAATATCTTTGGGTTTGGGGTGTTTGATAACACTTTTGATCTTGGTTAGATTTCGTTGGCTCTAATTGAAGCAAAAAAAATTATCATATACAAGGCAAAAATTTGAATTTTTTCTCATCATTACAGGTATAAGCAAAACATAAGATTGCGTTTCATTTGCAAAACTGAAAAATATATCTACAGGATGCTTCATTTAAGATGCGTATCATAAATAATTATGGTTTGCTCATTTTAAGACTTTGGATACAGGAAATATTATCAAAACACATGTTTTAGTACAAGCCATAAGCGTGCGTTTAATGGGGTACAAAAACATATTTGCAATTGTGACTATGTGATACAATCTTAAATTTTGAAATACTATTATCGAAGCAAATCTTATGATATTGAACGAACTGTGGCAACCTCGCAGACATGGGCGGGGCAAAAGCATGAGACAAAAGGCAGTGAGTCGTTGCCAGACTTGCGAAGGGGCTTGGGGTTTTTCGTAACATTTTTGTTCTGGGTTAAGTTTCGTTGGCTCTAGTTGAACACTAATATACAGAAGCAATAGAAAAGCAAAAAAAAATCTTCATACATGAGGCAAAAATGTGGAATTTTATCGCTTTGCACCACTACACGCCTTCAAAATTGAAAAATATACGGGAGGTTCTCTTTAAGATACATATAATAAATATTTAGGTCAGGAAATGTCATCAAGACACAAATATTGGTACAAGCCATAAGCGTGCGTTTAAAATTCGATTTTTTTCGAAATATATCAACGCATGAACCTGAAAACAGCGTTGTCAAGCTTATTAGAAAGTTCTTAGGTCTGAGGTTTTTCATAACACATTTGACCTGGGTTAGCTTGAACACTAACGTGCAGAGGCAAAAAGAGATTAAGTGTAAGGAAAAAGTAAAAAAAAATCCCACATGAAAATTTGAAATTTGGCAACGTCTCAACATTACGCTTATCAGTCAAAAATACCCTTACCCTTTCACCTACAAAACTGAAAATTATACATGGTGCCTCAGATATGTTTATTATACGTATCCATCTGTGGATTGAAATTCATGCTATTAAGACTTTGTGCACCAAGATAAGATACAATATTTAGTACAAGTCATAGACGTGCGGTTTATGGGGGTGTAAAAATGGTATTTATATAGTCGACGCTTATTACGAAATATTTAATTTGGCATCAGCATTCCCCAAAACTCTCTAAACAGAAAACGAGCCTCGTCATCACCACGTAAGAGTGCTGACAAAAACCGAAAAAAATCAAAACCAACTAAAATTGGTTAATCGATTAACTGAAAAATCGATTTCGATTCCCAGCACTACACGTAACATAGTGCAAGTTATTGTACAAAGTCCGAGGGAGAAACTTATATCTAAAAAAGTGAGCAACTGTGGTGGATGTCTATGGCCTATAGCCTAACTTTTTGACTTACCCCCATACAAAAAAACTATCGACTGGTATCCTTGACTTGGTGCTTTAACAATAATTATGTCACAACTCGTAAACAATAAGTGTCGAGTAACAAGAACAATAAACTTCTTTCGCGCGCTGTAATGGTTCCGATTATACTAACAAATCATTTAAGAGAACTTTTGATTTCGTTGAATGCAACAGTTTGATCGAAAAACCAGTGCCCGTCCTACGCGATTTTAGCACCCGGTTTTAGGTTTAAGTGAATCACTTCTATTCTCGCGATTTATATCTACTAATCGTGCCCTGCCAGCGGCTCTGCTCGCGGACTATCCAAATTTATTTCGGAGTGTTTGAGATTTTGTTTTATGTAAAGATGTCCGGAAATATTGACGCGAACTTTTACGTCGCCTCCGGTAAACGTGTATTATCTAGCACTAAATTTAAGAATGAACAAGGTCCAAAGTGGAGGAACAGTTGGACACGCACAACCAAGTGATAAATAGAGGTGTATATAAAGTAACGTAGAGGAATTGTTACGATCGCATAAACAATGGGCGGGGCAGAAGCTGAAGCCCGCAGGCAACGTTATCAGATTTTCCCAAAGTCCTTGGGACTGTGCTTTTTTATAACAAAGTTGATATGATTGTGCTTGGCGTGGCTCTAGTCTAACTTATTATAGTAAGTGGTCACCAGTGTTGCTAGAAGTGGAATAGACTGGTAATCAGAAGTGGGATTGAAAGCTTTTCAAGCATCCAAGTCTAAATTTAGTTGGATATTAGGAACTGG
>MU193934.1:3303-20826 GCA_016904865.1 Pissodes strobi | reverse complement strand
GTCACTCATATATGGAGTAGGGCAATTGAGAACTATGGAGAGTCTCGAGCGATTGCGTTGTATATTTCAAAGGCATTCGACAGAGTTTGGCATGACGGACTGCTCAACAAACTACCGTCCTTCGGACTCCCGGTCTCTCTCTGCGGCTGGCTTGCCAGTTTCCTTAAGAGCCGATCTCTGCACGTTGCAGTCGATGGACACATTTCGGACACATTCACCATCAACGCGGGCGTGCCTCAGGGTGCAATACTTTCACCAACTCTGTTCCTCATCTATATTAATGACCTGCTGACCGAAACAAATAATCCTGTTTACAGTTTTGCAGATGACAGTACCTTTGTCTCCCACTTTAGATCGGAAAAACCCTTGCCAGTGACTGAGACTCATCACCGCAGACAGGAGCAGATTACGGCAATAAATCAAGATCTGGAGAAAGTTCAAACTTGGGGCGACCGAAATTTGGTCCAGTTCAATGCAGCAAAGACCCAAGCAGCAACGTTTACCAAGAGGGCCAATACAGCGGGCCCTAACATGGTTATGGCAGGATCGACCATTCCTTCATCCTCGTCAATCGGACTGCTGGGTGTCTCGGTCAACAGCAATATGTCCTGGCATGACCACGTTGCTAACATCGCAAAATCAGCCTCCCAGAAGCTTGGTGCGCTATTTCGCAACAAAAAACTCTATACACCGCAGCAGTTGCTCTTGCTCTACAAAGCGCAAATAAGACCGTGCTTAGAACATTGCTCACATATCTGGGGTGCCGCACCAAAGCACACCCTAAAGCTGCTGGATTCCATTCAGAAGAGAGCTGTGCGTCTCGTCGGCGACCCGGAGTTGACCCGGAATCTAGATAGTCTGGAACACCGCAGACATGTAGCCGAGATATCTCTGTTTTACAGATACTTTCACGGCAGATGTTCCCAGGATTTGGTCCACCTCATCCCGCCCCTGGCAGCTCCTATCAGACAGTCACGACAGACGGCAAGAGCGCACCAGTTCGTCGTACAACTGGAAACACCTAGAACATCGCTTTACAAGAACTCCTTTGTCTGGCGCACTGCATCACTGTGGAACTCACTCCCAGGACATCTGTTTCCCACTAATTACAACTTACAAATATTCAAGAGCCGTGTCAATCAACATCTTCGCACACACACCGCTCGTCGAGCGCCATAGGGTCTACCTTTAGTGTGTGTGCCCCTGCCATAAAAAAAAAACTAATTTATATGCATCACAAGACCTGCCAAGAAAAAATAACAAAAAAGAAGGCCCAGGACCTTCAACAAACTGGAATGATACATCCAAGGAAGAAATCAAAGCTTTTCTAGGAGTGATGATTAAAATGGGCATCCACCAACATCCTCACTTAGCAAACTTTTGGCCAAGTGATCCATTCCTCGCGGTTCCTTCCGGGCAACACCTAAGTCATGTCATCCAAGAGGTATAAAAAACTTGTAGAGAATATTCATCTAAATGACAATACAAAGGCTATTCCAAAAGGTGAGCCAGGATATGATAAGTTGCATAAGGTAAGACCTCTTATTATATTGAGCTTTATAATTATTTTTGTGAACCATACAAACATTCAATGTCCTTGGCTGTCGACGAATCAATGATCGCCTTCAAAGGACGATATGCAATAAAGCAGTACATGCCCATGAAGCCTGTGAAGGGGGTATAAAGTTTGGTGCTTGACAGACCACTACAGGGTATATCTGTAAATTTGATATATACACTGACAAGAATACCAACTTAGAAACGGATAGTTACGGTTTGGATGAAATTGATGAAAAAGTAGTTATAAATCTCACATCAACGTTGAAAAATAAGAACTGTCTTGTAGCACTTGACAATTTCTTTAGCTCAGTCAGTCTTCTGAGAAAACTACTACAGGACGGAATATATGCTCTAGGTACAGTTCGGTCAAATAGAAAGAACTTACCAGATATGTACAAAGACAAAACCAAATTGAAACGCGGTGAATTCATGTTTGAAACTAAACGAGAGTTATATGCAGTCAAGTCGATGGATAATAAATGTGTCTATGTTATTTCAAACTATTTTTGTCCTAAAGAAACAACGACCATGTTGAGACGAAATAAGACAGGAGAAAGAGAAACGGTTTATTGTCCCAAAGCTGTATCTGAATATAATAAAATTATGGGAGGCGTCGATAAATTTGATCAACTCAACGAAAGGTATGCTATTGGTCGAAGGTCTACAAAATGGTGGCACCGTATATTTTATTATCTGGTGGATATGGCTATTGTCAATTCATATATACTTATGAACACAGCTAAAAAAAGGACCTGCGATCAGTTGACGTTCAGGAGGAGGTGTTATTTCTATTAAATAAACGTGCGGTTCCAGAAGAAGTTCGTTTATCAGGTTGGTAAACATCTTACCATTCAAAATACAACTTACAGAAGATGTAGGCTTTGCAGTACGAAAATAGCCGAAAAAAGAACAAGGTACACGTGTTCTTCATTGTCAAGTACCATTATGTATCCAGCCATGTTTCAATCGGTTCCACGGGAGATAGGAAGTTTTTTTTGAAACATCAAATGTGTCTGAACCATTTGTTATTTTATTCTTTTATTTTTTTCTAATAAATGGAATTTAAAGACCTCTTACCGATGTATTTTTGTAGTTTTATTTCATTTTTAACAATATTATTTCGGATCCTATGTGGGCAGTGGGAATATAACTTCCCACTTCAAATATCCGTGGGAGGGGACAAATTTTTCGAATAGAGCAATTTAACAAATACCTAATTATGTACCAATTTTTACAAAAAAGTTTTAAAATTGTGTTTCATTCTTTCACGCCCATGAAAGGGTTAAGATAATGTCTCTCCCCTGTATCTACTTACATCAGTGTCTTCTGTGTTTCAGATAGAATCTGTTGCAGTTTAGATCACAACTGTATATCCATAACTGCCGCACTAAAAAACAACACAAACATAGTACCTAGCCAATTTCCTCCTGCACAGATTAGGAATGGCACTGGCTTTCGTGGGATTAAATCCCTTTAATAGTCTACCACAACATGTAAGAATACTGGATGAAAACGATACAAAGCAACCGTAATAAAAAGTATTTTGGAAAATTTTACTCTTTTGATGGCATTCAAGCGATAATGCTGCAGTAAATAAATAAGAGTTATGTCTGGCGACTATCCCATAACTCTCATCAGTCAGCTGTTTTCATGTACTTCGTGATGTAACAAATCGTCTGTATGCCTCTGATGGTCTAGAGGTTTGCATCGTTAGCTTCCACTTCGGCAATGCGAGTTCAAACCCCATCGGTTTCTTTTTATTTTTTTTAATGTTATATTTCTAAACAGATTTTTTTCTTGATTTTGAGTATGTCTTGGGTTAGTTTGGGTTAGCACCTGGTTAGTTTCCTTTTCTTGAGCCCCCGTAGCGAGCGGAGGGCCTGTAAAAAGTGAATTTAGGCATGGTGCTGAGAGTTATGGGATAGTCTCCAGACGTAAGTATAAATAAGCACTTGGTTGTATAGCCGTATATTACAAGTTCGTTCTGTTAAATCGTGGTCAGTAGTTGTTGACAGTTTCTATTAGTAATAACCTACTTGTAAAATGTCATTAATTATTACCTAATTGTATTTTAATTGATTATTGACGTGTAAAAGTACTTTGTTGTGTGTTTTTTTAACAGTAAATTTCCATTCTATTCTATTCATAGCATGTATGTTTTAGAAGTATTTTAAGTCGAGTGTTACTATTTTAAGTATTCTTATGTTAGACATGTTCTTTTTAACTGCGTTTAGTGCTCTTAATAACAGACTCTTAATGTGAAAAACAATTTTTATACTGTTACCAATAAATATCTACTCTACTCTACTCTGCCCTACTTAAATTATCACTGGCATCAGGATGTCAATCAGATGTAGAAGGTCTTGCAGTATCCATTAACATTTCAATGTTAGCCTTTTCTGACTTACATTGAAGCACATGAGTACTTAAATTTTTTTTTTGAATAGTACCCATTACAGCCAGGACAAACAAGGGACTTCCTCTGGATACTCTTGGAATTTTTAACAACAATATGTTGCTGATAATTTTGTATTCTTTTATTAAATTTAAAGTCTCCGTCTTTAATGATCTGCCTGTAAGCAGTGCACGCCTTAACTGCTAGGGCGCTCCTTTTGACGATGGCCTGTTTATCTGAAACAAATAAACATGATAATTCGCCATCTTTGATATATATCAAAAAATGGTTAGAAATTAGCTGATACTTTGATCAGTGGCTTATATTACACTTTTCTCAAAGCTCAAAGAATCTGATATATCAATAAATAATACGTAATGGTCATAGTTGCGTTGACTGGCATATATGAAGTTTCCTAACTCACATGTTCATATTCACCATTCAGTGATTAAAGAGGAGCTAGAAGTATTATTGGTTGAGATGTAATACAATTCATTTTGAAATTAAAAAAAAATGTTTGCGCGTGAAGTCCACGCGCGATAGGAGTGAAAGTTCTTCCTTAGCAGCTATAGATACAGTTAGACTATTAGAATTATTAGTATGGCGTCTCCCCTACCGGTCGTTCCCACTAACACATACGTAGATTCTATATGGGCAACGCTACGCATCCATTTCCCCTGCTGCTGGCCTTTGTCCTGCCCCCCTGACGCACTCTTCGAACTCCCCTCACGCGATCCGAATTTTCGTAACGCTCCAAAATTGTCACCCCCTCAGCAAAAATAAAAGCTTAACGCGCCTTCTTGAAATAGCTTAATTTACTACATACCCGAATAATACATGATTCTATTAGGTTCGAAAATAGACTTGGTGGTATCACATGGCCCGTTACTATTAGCGAAAAATGTCTAGTCTGCTTCAATGCTAAAATTGGAAATAGTAATTTAATAGTTAATTTTTATACAAATTGGTGGACACAAATAATCTATGAAATTCTCATAAAGAAAAAAAATCGCCATGGCTATTTCCTAATTGAAGCCGCTATACTTGTTTTAAAAGTAAATTACTTGTCGCTAATATGAATTAAATGAAGGAAATAAGAAAATCGTTGAGCTAGCGATAACAGCAATCTGAATAAAGAGTTAAGTTTAAAGAGTAATATGAAAATTATATTTGGTTTTATAATAATAATATTAATAATCTTTATTGTCTAACAGATTACATCAATTTACAAGAAAATCTGACATACTACTAACTAATGTGAACTAACTGTGGTATATAACTATAATATTTTTAAAAAATAAGTAATAACAAAATAAACCATCGAAAACACAATACAACCATGGGCAATAATAACAACGTTAGTAAAAATAAACGAAAAATAATAAAAGTTACAATTAATGAAATAATGGATACTATGTTGGGGTTTGGAACCTTCGGCAAATTGCACTAAAACGGAGTTTCATCCACAATACCGAAATAGAATTACTACACTCGACGCGCGTTGCGCTAACCATGTTAGCATCATCAGGAAATGATTAAAACTAAATTTAAAAATCTACCTAACTCGCTTTTATACTAAATGTTTGCTTAATCATGTTCGAACGTAATATAAGTTTGAGGTTAGATATGGAATATATTTGCGGAAACACATGCAAGCTGCTGTATATCCACTATAATACGGCTCTTAACCCAAATTTTTTCATCATTAAACTAATATTTCACTTCACGCATGGCCCTCCGCTCGCTTCGCTCGCTACGGTGGCTCAACGAACAGGAACTAACCAAAACTAACCCAAGGCATCCCCAAAATCAGGAAAAAAATAAAATAATGCAGTACGACAATCAAATCTTACATCTTTTCGAACAACGATTGACACAAACAACAACTATTTACAGGTAGTATTTCTACTTAAATCCAATCGGGGAGCAGCAGTAAGATATTCAATCAATCTAAAACATAAACTGCCAAGTGCCATATTCCAAGTTCCAAGATGCTAATCAGAAACTACCAAAACTATGATTGTTGTAGGACAAGACACAGACTTGATAGTGTTGCTTATTGAACATTGCACGACAGAAAACTTATACATGTTGAGACCCGGTATATCGGGAAAACCAGATAGGCTGACAAGCATCCATAAATTGCAACAAACATTTGAAAAATCAGTATTGGCCAATATATTATTCCTACAGCCACAAAAAAATTCTAAACATATTGCACCTAATTTCATTTTAAAATTTTTATTTTGTGGTTGTAAGTCGGATTGCACAAAACTTGCAGCTGCAGAAAAAACTATTTAAAATGCACCGCAAGCTGTAATTATTGTGTAGGGCAATCCTGCTCGAAGGCGACAGATATGTCTTTATCTCAAGAAGATGAATGTTAGTTTTTATTTTTAATTAAGATTTTCTGCTTTTTACAATAAGGTGTTAGTTTATAGTTTTCATTATTTAGTATGTTTATAGAATTATTATTTGTTCATCCTTGGTATTAAGTATTTGTTCGAATCTGTACATCATATTATTTGGAATGTATGCACTATCCTTGACAGGTTGATGTTATAAAATAGTATATAAAATATACGTCTCAAACATTGAAATGGGCCACCTTTTTTTAACTTGATTTCAAAACGAATTTGCGCAAAGAGTTCTTTTTCTATTTTAATATATTTTTTTTTGTTTGAAAGCCTGAAGTGCCTACTTTATAATGTTTTTTTCGACTGAAAATATTGTGAACTACTTAAAAGCATTAATTAAATATCACCCTGTCGAAAGTTTGAACTTGAACTTGAAAAATGTTATATAAACATTCACTGTTAACTATAAACAACTTGAGCGGTCGACGGGAGCGACTTTAATCCTTAGTGATGCAGCCATCAGCATTTTGTAACATATAAATACGCAGACAAACGCCAAGTTCATCAGGGTTTCGGGTCTCTCAAACCGCTCAGTCTAGTTGCGAGGCAGTACACAGGTACGTCTACTTCTAGCTGTTCTATCCCACAACCCCCATAACTGAGAACACTTATGCACAGGTATAAGGTTGTCAGGTCCTTACCTAACCTGGATGAACGTATGCATAGGTATACGGCATTCGGGGGCTACTAAAAGTATAAGGGAGAGTCGAATTTGTGAAGTATCAGAATTTCCAGTAAAGGGATAGTTTTTGGGGAGTTTTAAAAAGTAGTGAAAGTGCCTTAGCAATTTGTCATAAACTTAAAAGACTTACCTTATAAATATCAGAACAAATACCAAAATAAAAGACAACTCCGCTCACATAAACTTTATTAATAAAATAGTGACGTCGCTTGCTAGACAAACTTTGAACTAAGCCTCCCTCGAGAAGACATGCATTTCATATTAATTGGGTATAGTGTAAACTCTTAATTCATCTATAATCTTAAACACGTCTTTATTAGTAAACAGTCTAACCGTTGTTAAGTTTATTTGTAAATAAACTTGTTACTGTTTTTATCGATGTGTCTCCTTTATTATCTCTTCTCGACTTGACGTAGTGCGTTCCTAAATCTGAGCTACTCTCCTACACGCTAAGTAAGGCGTGGCCTCACAGATAAAAAATACAAATCGTGATAATATACGTGGTTAAAAACAATAATTAAAATACGGGACAAAAAAAGTAGTTTTTTTAAGGTGGTCCATTTCAAAGTTTGAGAAGTTAAATAATGTTACTGCAATTACAATCGCTGGTGTAAACATCACATAAGTAATGGGTCCATGTGACTTTCAGACGTGTAAAAATGTAGATCTTACATTTTCATACTCGTATACTGATGACCGTATATTAGGCATTAAACACATTTAAATAATAAAGTATGTTATACTAGTGGATTGGGAATTTTATACTCTACAAAAAACCGAGAAAATTGTCATTTTTGGGAAAATTGCAAAAAACTTGAAAAATGTACCTATAGGGGTGATTTTGGGGTAGTAAAGGCTCTTCTACAAAAATATTCAAAATTTAAAGCTCCAGATGAATCAACATTAAGAAAAAACGTCGTTGGAAAGTGTTTGGTATCGTGCTAGATGAAATAAAGAACGAAATTGAACGTAACTATATGTATATTGTCGTCGACAAAACAACTGTTCGTGTGGTCGTTACATAGTTAGAATACAAGATTCTGGAAAAGCTTACCTCATAGCTGTAAAAGAACTGGAAAAAACTAACAATCTTACAGTTACCCGTTTTATTCAAGAAACACTAACATTTATTTTTGCTGAATTCAGTTCCTATAGATAAAATTCTTATCCTGTTGTCCGATGGTGCGTAGTATATGGTAAAGGCAGGGGAGAATTTAAAAATATTTTATGATAAATTAATTCATGTAACTTGCCTAGCTCACGGATTAAATAGGGTTGTGGAAATTATTAAAGCTTCCTTCCCGTTGGTCAATAACCTAATAACAAATGTGAAAAGTATATACCATTAACACTTTGCCCTATAACTTCAGTAGAAGTAGAGAGATAATTTTCTTTTTACAAACATGTCCTTAGGGATATACTCCACAATTTTTTAGTTCAAAACCTTGAAGCAGACTTAATAAATAGTTCGTTTTATAATATTTCAAATTAATATCAACATATGTTTGATATAAATTGATATAAAAAAATTGTATTTGTGATTTAACAAAGTATATACAATTTTAGTTTATTTTTAATCAATACTCAAGCTCCTAATTTACGGAACATTTAATTTAGAAAATGAAAATTCAGTTGTTTTATTACTGCATATTCATTGCATATTATCTTTTTCTTTGCATATATCATGAATAAGTATATATTTTTTTAAATGTGCATATTCTTATGGTTTTTGGTTGCATATAATCCGGTTTTTAGCCTCATTATGAACATGTCATAACATAACACACTTTATAAACTCCAGTTATAAACTAGTTTGAGACTGTGAATGAACTGATTCATGTATGTATACAGCTATTTCCGGATAATACAATTCAGGGTCCGAATTAGACACTGTTTGTAAGAAAAATTAATTGAAAGATCCGTCCCCCGAGACTTCGACGCGAGTTACTCAATCTTCTTATGGATTGTTCGATGAAGTAGGGCATTTTGAAATAATTTTAAAAGATATCTTATAAAAAAATCGCGGATGTCAATTAAAGGAAGTTTACTGTAGATATATTTAGAACAGTTAAGCAAGAAAATAATAATTCAATAAACACTGCTTTTTTACATCCAACGAGATATCAGAGAGTAATGAATATATTTGTTAATTAAATTTATAATTAAATATTATTAAATTAAAATAGACGCAGGAAACAAGAAAATCTCAATTTCAAAGCAACTTGAACATAGTGTACCTTCTATGTCATTAAGAGTATGAAACGAAATGAAACGGATTTTATAACATTAATGGATGTATAAAGTGAAAACGTCACAAAGGTAAATTTGAGGTCTTCTCACAATTCCTTTTCTAGCTTTACAAGAGTACTTATAAAAACATCAATTGGTAGCACACAAACTTACCTGCTATTTGAATGGCACCCTTTACTCTCAACTCATCTGCATGTTTTCTTTTTAAATGTCGAGGTATGTTTGTCATTAATATTCCACAGTAAAGGCATGCATGCTTTTTCCTACCTTCTTGTTTACTTCCGCTGCCTAAAAAAGGAACTAAAGTTATAATGCTTGATTACTTGAGGTAAATTTGTCGAAACTATAATGGACTTGAACTGATTACAAGTGACTAAAACAATTGATTAAGCTCTCAGGGACTTCTTTAAATTACCCGATACTAAACAGTTATTTTAAAGTCGAAAATGTAGTTATGAACACTTTTTTGCCCACTTAGGATTAGAAGATGTGGTTAAAAAAGATATCAAAACAATAAAAGCGATCTATCAAACACTTTATATTACTTTTAAGAGCATACACTCTATAAAGGTGGGTCCACATGCTCGTGTTCCTGCTTACGCTTGAGCTTTGGCTTGTGCTTTCTAGGCCCGTCGTGATTGTGCTTTGTTTGCTTTCTGTGCTCGCAAACAAGTTAGTTGTCCAGACTGCATTTACTGTTCGCACAAGTTCGCTGTTCAGTTGGTTCCAACTGATCGTGATAATATAGGTACATTGACAAAGCAATTTGACAACATTATTAACATTTGCGCTACATTTAGCCCCTCCTAATGTATATTATATAGTGTCTTAAAACTGCGCTTTCCATCTTCTGTTTTTATGGCTGGTCTTATATTTCAACTTCCGATTTAATAAATGAATAGTATTTAAGGATATTTGAGTATTAATCAGTTCCGGCCATCAAGAACATCAATATTTAAAACTCAAGGCATTGAAGCGTTCATTTATCAGAACCATTATTTTAAATATATTTAACGTGTGTATTTTGTGCAGTTCGGTGAAGATGGATGATAATTAATTATTATTATTAACGGTTGCGCGTCTGATACACTGAGGAAAATGGTTCAAATCAATTTTTGTTTTGGACGGCGTTGATTTACCATTATATAACGTTACATATCGAATATTAAAATTTTGTTCTAGTTTAGAATCACGTTAAAATTATGCCAATAAAAATCCTTATATTACGTTAAGAAATATAGCGACCATACAAGATAAATTGACTGCAAATGAACAATAATACTACTCTGGCTATATATATAAAACAAAAGTATAATGGCAAATCAAATATTTCATAGCATAATGGTGATCACCTAGCTAACTGCGGACTATTTACTGTTATGCGACTGTTGTATACCAATAAAGTTACCGATTGTTGTCCGTAATTTTAATGGTGTATAGCTCGCCATTTGCTATTTCAATGGCTGCCGCGGCTGAATCCACGCCAAACAGCAAGAAGACAAAGCAGAGTGGCGGCTGACGCAAACAATTTGCGGATTATTTACCACTCAATCCAATAAGGAAATTAAATACCAATCCCATGTAGGAAATTAAAGATACGAGAGAATCCACCAAAGAACTTGCAGGTATGTATATCTTAGGTTAACAAATATATCATACGTTTTCAATCTCATCTCATCACTTGTTTACGTTTTGTCAATCAAAAACTCGTTGTTTTTAGGTCCTGTATTCTACGAAGATCTAATTATTTTACCATACGAACGATGATATATGCGTGTAAGAGATATGGATTACTTCCTATACTATATCATTTGAATTAACACACGAAGGGTGCCTCGAGTGAATGGAAAGTTTGAAAAAACCAATAAGATAAGCTATTTTCTATTTAAGTAGCAACCATTGTGTAGTCAATTCGTGTTAATAGATTACAGTATGGAGATCGGTGGTGTACTCCTAATTTGTGACCATGCACCTAAAACAAATTTTAATTGACATGTTCAATTTTAGCGTATACTGGACTCGATTACATCAAGATGAGAATAGAATCCAGGACCCCTACTGAAGTAATGCCACAAACATGTTTGCCAACGCCATGAGATATAGTTTAAATGTAATATAACTAATATGTAACTATACAACAAAATATATACGGTGCACATGCAAGTTGAATACTCTATAATCAATATTTGAATACTAGCTATTCTACCCGTCATATAGTGGAAATACAATTATCTATAATGGTGTATATCCAGGTTGAATAATGGTTATGCAATTGCTGTATTAACGGTATACAGGCCCTAATATGAAAGCAGGATAAAATATGCTTACGGATATATCACAAAAATTTAAATTATATGATTATTTAATAATCGGTATACAAATGGAAGATAACCTTTAAAGCAGATAAATTATAAGGAATATTCTAGTAATTGTATATTCGTCATAGTTTAGCGATATTAGTTTCAGAAAAACCGGTTGTATATTGGCCGAAAACAGTTAATTTGTCACCAATAGTATACCAGTTTTGTATTATGGTCATTCGATTTTTGTATAGTGGCTAATTTTTTTTCTCTCAGTGTAGCAATTGCTATTGAAAAAGAAAAGAAAATAAAAGAAAAGCCCCAAAAAGAGGTAATGGATGTCAATAATTTTTAAAAGTAAATCTGAGTACAGCGAAAGCCGTCTTCTTTGCGATATACAGTCGGACTTGCCGCTGATGCAGTTCGACGGCTGAGCGGCAGAGGGGAAAAACCCTACAAAAACAGGTGGCGGCGAAGGCCGTCAATAGCAGTCAATTTTTTTATCGCATTCTACTTTGTGTGTATTTATTACCCGTGCTGTTGACTTTACAAACAAATGGGATGTTTTTTAACAACTTTTGTCGTATGTCCGCTAGCGACTTTGTAACTACAATTAATCTGGTTAGTTCTCGTGTTGGAAAAAAACACCAACTTCAGAAAATTTATTCCAGTTAAGGAAAGATTAACAGTTGCTCTAATTTTTCTCGCAACTGGACATTAGCTTGAGTTATTTATTTAACGTTTCAAAACATAGCATATCAAAGATAGTACCTGAAGTTTGCGACAGTTAGAATGAAGCTCTGAAATACAAAATTAAGGTAAGCAACACACGAATTTTATAAGCTGCAAATTGCTTTAATTTTATAAATCGTGTTAAATGAAACATTCTCTTTTCTTAATTAAAACTACTTTGTTAATTCAAAACATGGAAGTCCAAAACATGTTGCTCAGCTGAGTCATTACTTTCGGGTTGTCCTAACGGAGTTGTGCGATGTAAATAGTTTGATTGAGTACTTGTTGAAGAAATTTCACCTGGCGAAAACATTGGAGTAGACACAAAGTGAGGAGAAATCATCAAAGTGTTTTCGTGAGGCTTATAATTTCCTAGTTTAGCATTAAAAATTATATCGCTATAACCAATTTTTGTGCATACGCTGCGGAATATGCATCTAGGTGGCGGAGTTCACCTGCAAAATAATCCCCATATTTTGCAAACGAATCTTTTTCTCGGCTGTTCGTTCTTTTACATCACGGAGTGTAGTTACTACTTCATCTACAAGCGCATCACTTGTTTTACACTTTTTTTAATTTGATGTGAAACTTGTTTTTTCAACATGCTGAGTAAAACCAGATCGATTCGATTACACTAGTAGTACTTGCAATGTCTACATTTGTCGGAACAGGTTCTTTGTTTTCTTCGATAAAACTCTATATTCTAGTCAGTGTGAAACATAAAATAATACAGAAAACTTTTTAATAGAAAGCGTATTTCTTAAATTACATATTCATTTTATTTTTATTGCCGATGCCTGCGACAGACCAAGGATGGCTCAATATTGTCCAAAAATTTGAAGAACTATGGAGTTTCCCCAACTGCATTGGCGCCATGGATGGGAAACACATAGTCCTTCAGGCATTTAACAGTGGATGGGGGTACTTTAATTACAAATCAACATTCAGTATTGTTTTGCTTGCAGTTGCTTGCAGTTGTTGATGCCAATTACTGTTTCATATTTTGCGATATAGGATGTCAAGGTCGATTATTCGACGGTAGTGTCTTCCAAAAGAGTGTTCTGTTTAAAAAAATACAAGGAAAGGAATTAAATATGCCGGCCAACATTCCGTTGCCAGGAAGAAAACTGCCCATGCTATTTGTTTTTGTAGCAGATTAGGCATTCGCCCCTAGCACAAATGTTATGAAACCATGCCCCGGGAAAAGATCTTGGAAGAGGCGCAAAGAGACCATTTAAGACGTAGAACAATTTCGAAAAATGCATTTGGCATTTTATCAGCTGCTTTTTAAGGAAGCCGATGTTGTTAGAGCCTGCAGTTTTAAGGAAGTCGATGTTGTTAGAGCCAGAAAAAAAAGTAACAATGGCTTGTATGGTGCGCCAAGAGAGTGAACCTTAGCGACGACTGAAGGGGCAGAGCAGATTGCATTCAAAAACAGTAGATCTCCTGTTAAAACATGAGAAATGGCATCACTGCGTGAAAATAATGAAATTGTATTAACCGACGCCGAGGGCCTGGCACAGTGTTGCCAAAAGTTGCACATTTTCTTATGGGAAATAACAGTGTTTGTTTACTATTTAAGTATATTTAATAATCCACTTCACGTATGACCCTCCGCTCGCTTGGGTCACTCCGGGGGCGCAACCAAACAAAACTAACCCAAACTAACCCAAGGCATGCCCAAAATCAAAAAAAAAATGTCAGTCGAAAATGCAAGTATTTTTTAGCTTTTTCTTAATTTTAAGCATACCTTGAGTTAGTTTGGATTAGGTTTGTTTGGTTGCGCCCCCGGCGCGAGCGAAGCGAGCGGAAGGCCATGTATAAAGTGAAATATTTGGCAAATATATATCTACATACAAAGAAATAGTGTAATTCAATGAGTGTCTCTTTTATTTCGATGAATGAATGCAAATGCACATTGAAAAATCAGTGGGCATTTGCATTCAATCAGCTAAATAAAAGAAAGAGTAGACACTTATAGTGCACCTTTTTTTCCAATGAATTTTACTAACGAAACTACAGTAAACGTATGGCAATACTATAGTGTGCCTTCTTAAAAACCTCTGTTTCGGCTATTGCGGCATTTGACAGTAAAAAGGAGGATATTTACAAGTAAAATTATTTTGTTTAATGGGGCTATGAGCCGCTTTAAATTAAGACCGGAACAAAACGGAGGCCTTTCGTTCGACGCAAATGTCTCCTAGTTAATATTTTTACCCGATAATTGATTTTCAGATGTGTATTGTCTTACTGTCTATATTTCTAGTGCTTTTGTGAAGTGGTGCTGTAAATTTGTGTCAAAACTCGAACTTTGGGGGCAATCTTTCGGCTCAAATGTGGCGGATCCTTCACTTTTTTTGGCTTAAACTACTGTATATGACACCCCATTTCTAGTGAAAAAAAGAAAATTTGCAAAATCGACACAACCTATATGTCAACAGAACCCAAATAATATAAATAACCACACAGTTCGGCAATTTCCACGCAAGTGACCAAAGCAAGTCGCTGCCGAAATTTTTAAATATGTAAAACAAGTTCGGTGTTTGTCTAGGGTCAAAGTGTATATAATATGTCCTGGCACCAATCAGGAAACTGTCCCGCCGCTAAAAATCCAGTAAACGTTGCACGGTTGTCTGTTGTCGCGTATTTTAAATAGCTTAAAGGCGAATAAAATATAAATAGTATACTTATTCCGGATTTCCCTTGGTAAATAAAATAGTAAATAATAGAAATAGAAGACAGTAGTATTAAGGAAAATATCAATATTAAGTATTCAAGTACGAAATTTCAATATGTAAATTCACTCTAGGAAACTAGTGTTG
Source organism: Pissodes strobi (assembly GCA_016904865.1). Classification (NCBI taxonomy): domain Eukaryota; kingdom Metazoa; phylum Arthropoda; class Insecta; order Coleoptera; family Curculionidae; genus Pissodes; species Pissodes strobi. Next base: position 5,668 of record MU193934.1, on the reverse strand, counting down.
GGGATCCCACAAAATAAATTAGGATTATTGGGAAAAAAATGTGGCAGCATCTAAAAATGCGAGGACATTTTTTGCCCGCGTTCTTTTCAGCCAGGTTCTTTCGTTTGGCTGGCAGTACCTACTTGCATATTTTTTTGCACAGTTCGAGTTCCAGTCATATTTACACACACTAAGGAACTTTTGACAACGAAGAAAAAGGCTAGTTAGTCTCAGATGCTTGGTGATCAAATACAGAAAATACTTCGTTACTGAATATACCAAGTACGGCCTGAAAAAATCGTCAATGGAATGTCAAGCCATCAGAAACGAGTTCGCAGACTACTTCATGACAAATGGACGTGTTCCTTTGCAGGAAAATTAGGAATATATTTTTGCAGGTCGGCAATCTGGCTAACTAATTACTTACCTCGAGAGTCGATTTTGTTACTTTTGGTTGGTATTTGCCACATAAAAATGCTTAATGTTTATGAGCAAATCAGTTACCGCCATAAAGTTCGGAGGATATAGAGAGAATAATAAGTTTGTATTACTAAAATATGTGTCTATGTTTGGTTCTGATGACCTTAACCACCGACGGATTTAAACAATTTTCGAATACGCTATGGAAAAGGAATTTTATTTGGAGTACTTTAGGAGAAAAAAATCTGCGGGCAAAACATTTTTGTAAGAAAAAAATCGAAAAAAAAAGGGAAAAAATTAACGTACCATATATTATTTTGTATTTCCATCCTGAAAATGGTATGCAAATAATAGTTATTAGCACAAGTAGAAAGTGTCACTCTTAAAAATGTGGCTAATTATTACAAAATTAGCTTTTTATATTCTTTAAAATATATTCACTAGCTTGCAAAAGTTTGCCGAAACTATTCATTCGGGAACGTGGCACGCTGTCAGTTTACGACCGTGCCTGACATGGGAATGTCTGTTTGACATATGTGAAAAATAACAGTTTGCCACATAATATTATATACTTTACGTTGTTTTGCGTAAACGTAATAACTGCCGTATAATTTCGATTTGTATGATAAGATTTATAAGTTATCGGCTTCAGTCCTAAAATGCAAATAATTTTGAAAGCTTTTTTCTTCATTTTGGGCATGCCTTGGATTAGTTTGGGTTAGCTTGAGGTAGGTAGGGTTAGTTAGGATTAGCTATGGTTAGTTGCGTTTTGTTTAAGCCAGAAAGAGCTTGCGCGAAGAAGCCCAACCATAATCATTTCCATTAGTTTGGGTTAACTTTGGTTAGTTTGGGTTAGTTGCGGTTTGGAACCATTATCTACTATTACGATCTCACAAGCGCACATTAATGGTCTTTGTAGTTTTATCTTACACTAGTTCAAGGGTACATGACAATCATGTCCTTATTACAATTTTGGCAACATTGGGCACCCGATGTCATATTTTGCACAAAATAAGTTAAAATTTCCGACTTAAAATTTTTTTTCTGTGAAAAAAGGCTTCGTTCGCAATTTTTCTTTTCTTAATCTACTCTATTTTGCATGACCTTTCTATTATATAAAATAAAACTGCAAAAATCCGTGGGTGGTTCAGTGCACTAGAACCTCTATGTTTTAAAACAAAATACAAAAAATCAAATTTTTTTTCTGCATATGAGTCAGCACTAAACCTTAACAATCATTTCATAATACACACAAACCCGACAAAGTTTTCGTTATTTTTTGACGTTCTCTTCTAAATGAAGCCAAAATGGATGCCATTTTCTTCTTTAAGTCAGCTACTGGTATGTTCATAGCATCTTTAATTTCCATTCATGCATAATTTTTTTTTTATTATTTAGTTTATAGTGGTTGTGTTGGGGATCCCACAAAACTGGGTATATTTCATACAACCCGATTAATTTTATGATTTGCTCATCAGTCTACTCAATATCTATAAACACGTAAATTTGCTATTGTTTAAAAAAAACACCGTGATTATCGCACGAAGGCCACGAACCGTCAACTGAGCTCGGGCGCACACGAAGCATCTCTTTTGATGTACCGCTACTCGACGGAACAGCCGAAACGTGAGTTTATCTTGCTCGCGAACACGTGAAACGTTGCGAATGCAAGAAACGTCGAAAACTAAATTTTTTCTTTGTTCGTGGTGTTCGCTATGTTTAATGTGCTTTTTGTGTTCTGCTCGTACTGCTTGCGAGCAATGTGGACCCACCTTAAGAAAATATGATGTAATTAATCCCTTTTTTTATTTCGGTGCAAGACTAAACGAATTAAACAGAAATTGACTTTCGAAAATTATAATATATATATTTTTTACTAATTAGTTTCAATTCTATAAACAGTTGAACAGGGACGTAGATAGAGGGGGCTGTTTAGTGCTTGCCCCCCCCCCCCCCCCCCCCCCCC
>MU193933.1:0-14921 GCA_016904865.1 Pissodes strobi | reverse complement strand
TATATTGGACTGTGTCACTCATATATAGAGTAGGGCAATTAGGAACTAAAGAAAATCTCTAGCACTTACGTTGGATGTGTCTCAGCTGGCTGCCAGCGCTAAAAAGTTTTCACTTAAAAAATCCTTGCTGGATTGGGCTGACATGGTGCTGGGGGCAGATAGCGTTCTAGGTTTTTAGAACCATTATTATCAGTGGTGCTATGTGTCCTAAAATTTATTTTTTAATAAAACGGCCAATACCGACACAATAAAATCAAACAGCGGCGGCGCACTACGTCGCACCTTTTCAACACGCTTCTCTTATAAAGGGCATTGTCGCCTGGTTTACCAATAACATAAAAAAGGGTTTAAAATAATATAGTGCTTATTTATATTTAAGGTATGTTAAGCAAATAGGTATAATTTTCGAAAAAGTTGCACAACGAATAAACAGTACAGATATAAAATGTTTTCTGCTCATTTTCATTATGTAGATGAGCACAATGGCGTTGATCAGTAGGGGCGCTTCTATTTATGCTACTGTTAAAGTAGTAAAACATTAATACATCGCACAAAAATTTCCCGAAGGGATTTTCTAGCATTTTTGGCAGTGGTTGCCCTTGGACAAAATGTTTCTATGCAAAGAAAGTAGTATAAGGATTGTTGGGAAAACACCCCAATATGTGTATTAACTTATCGTTTTTCACCGTATAATTTGGTGATAACACCATGGATGTCCGCATTATGATTGAGTCACAATTCAAATCCAACAAAATTTATTCCACCCCAGGTAAACAGCACTTTGTCCATTTAAAACATCGTATACCTACCCCTTACTCCGAACCTGGATGGTCGATATAATAGATTCCATTATATGAAACAATCGCTAAAAATCAAGTTTTCACTATCACTCAAAGAAACCCTTTTAAACGTGTAAATTTAATATGTTTTTATCTTCGTCAACAATATGTCAAATAAAGAAAGAACATGTTTCCCTTCTTTCAACACTGAATTAAGGACTCCTTGTGCATTTTAACGTATCTTCTCGAGACAATACAACTCGTAGCGTCTCTCCTGTTGAAGACAGAAGAAGGGAAAATGGCGGTTGCAAACTTGCAGTTAAACAAATCTATTCATGTACTCAAGATTCGAATCAAGTTTCGAAGTCTTAAACCCCTGGCAAAGTTAAGTTAAGAATATCGTAGAAGAAGTGAAATTGCAAGGTATTTATTGTGAATGGAAAGGCAGTCAGTTGAAATTTTGAAACAAAGAAAGTTTGGTTCAATTCAGTAATGAGAGTTCATGATAGATTCAAATAATCAAAGAAGTTTTGTTAGACATTTAGTAATAGTTAACCTCATCTACAGTATTTAGTTTTATGTATGAAAGGATGAATGCTTGAAAGTAGTTAGAAATCATTGCATATATTAATCATATTTAATGCAAATTAAATCCTGCATTATTAAAGTTCGTCATAAATAAAATACATGTTTCAATTCACACCCTATGAACACGCCTCACCTACCTATGGTAGTACAGGCAGCTAATTAAAGTGGTCAATTATAAAGTTAATTACCACCCCCTTCTTTATGGGTGATAAATGATTCAAAGAATTAATTGTTTATACCGACCAAGGAGAAATAAACAATCTAGTGGTGAAGCTGTGATAGAAATTTTCTACTATAAGTGAAATGAGTACTTCTTTCCACTCCTCACTATTCAATGACTGATCTTCAATAAGAAATGGTGTCCTGGGATTGAATAGTTCTAGGTTGTAGGTACACATTTAATTTTGATAAAATACATACAGCTTTGCAGTAGTTTCTGATAATGAAATAAATAGACATAAACCAAATCTATCCATCTAAATGTAAGAAATAAGTTGAGTATTTAAATTATGAATATTAATAAAAATAATTCTAAGTAAACAATAGAACTGTGTTAATAATCCCCTGCTAAAATTACTAATGAACAAATTTAAAATTAGAATATTTTTAAATAGATAATAACAAAATGCTAAAGTTAAAAGACACAGAGCAATAATTTCTATTTGACTCAATAGAAGAAAATGCTTCAATAATCTGGCCTGTGCGGTAAGACGTTCCTTGATGCCTTCTTAGAGAGAACATATTATTCGCTTGTGAAAAAATAATTATGATCCCTAGAGAGTTCGATAAATTGAAACGAAACCCAATAATTAGCCTCATTTTCCAGGTGACTTTGATTAAATTGTAAAAGAGCTTTTCTATAGACACCTTTGATTAGATTTGGCAAAATTAATTATATTCCAATTCCCTCTTTTGCTCCATTCATTGAATACCAATGCTTAGTATAGAATCCATATAAAGACCGGGAAAATAATTTCAGATTTTCTAATACAATGAATCCTTGTTCCATTCTAATTAGAAAAGCGCAGCGAGTCCCAATAGCAACACTCTAGGATGAACATGGATTTGGGTCGATTGCTGATTAATCCTAAAAGCAAAAGAGATAGATTCGTAGGTCAGGGCATACGAGGCAGAAAATCAGAATGTCTGAGTTTGAACAGATGTGCTGCAGTGTTATAAAGATATTGTTAAGACATTTTTTGCAGGAATATTCCTCATAAACAAAATACTAAGTATTGATGCACATTATTGTAGGAAAATTAGTGCAAATGATGTTCCAAAACCTTAGTTAATATTTAGCACATTGTTTGAAGAATTTCTAATATGCATATGAGTTACGACTCTTCAAGCATCGTCAATATAAAAGTAATACTAAATATATCGGCTATTCATTAACAGATATATTCACTGTTAGAAGAGTAAGATGCCTATTATGTGAAAGAAAGGATTGTATAAATATTTAATATTTTGAACTAAGCGATGAAGAGAGATTAAGAATTTTTACCATTTTCTAGAAACTTGCAAGGAGTGAAAAACTAGTTTATATGGATAGCAGAGCAGTAAAAATTAAAGTTGAAAGAGCGAGAAATAGGAAAAATAAAACGAAAGCCGAAGAGTATAAGTATTTTTTAGACCATTAGAAATATACTCCAGGAATGTTATTTTCAATTACATGGTGCTCGTGGAACAAAATCCCCTAAAGCTGATTTTTTGGGAATATTTAGAATTTGTTGTCCAGATTAACATACTAAAAGTCCCCACCCCTCCGAGGGTGCAAACGACCCCAAAACCACCCCAATAGGTACAATTTTTATTTATATGCTAAATATCTCGGAAACAGTTGATTTTTCGGAAAAAATGCTAGATATAAAAATTAATGCCAATAAAATTTTCTATAAAACAGTATATTTATAAGTATAATTTTATTAAACCAGTGGCGCGCAGCAAACGTCCAAAGTCTTGAATTATTTTTCGGTTCCGAAAAATTACGTTAGCATGGTATTAACGTCACAGAGTTACTTTACTAGGACTGTTAGTAGTTTGGGTTAGTTTGGGTAAGTCAACTCTTTAATAGAATTAATTGTACTTATAAATCTCAAGATGATTTGAAATAGTGTTTTAGCTATGAGTTTGCACCATACCCTCTACCTCTTTTTTGATAATGGGATTTTCCAAAAAACTAAGAAATCTGCACTGCTTGAATTATTGGATAAAAAATATATTCCATCATATACCATTCCCTAAGATACCTTCTGTGTAATTGATGGAGGATATTTACTTCAGAAAATTAGTTGGCAATTTCCAACAACTTACAAGGTTATATACAGCCAATATGTTATTTATGTATGTTATCATTATGGACAAAAATGTATGGTGATCTTTGACGGATACAATAAAACCACTTCTACGAAAATGCAAGAACAGTTACGCCGATATGAAAGAAACACTTGCTCTGACATCTTGTTTTCTGATGATATTATGGCAACCATTAATCAGTCCCAGTTTTCTCCAATAAAAACAATAAAAACCTATTTATTTCAAAAGTAAGTCAACATCTAAAAACAGCTGGTATGGAAGTTTTTCAGGCGGAGGGCGATGCAGATACATTAATGGTAGAAAAAGTGCTTGAAAAAAGAAATATAGAGAAATCGGTGACATTGGTTGGTGAACGCAGTGATTTAATGGTGTAACTCTTATTTAAAGTTAAAACGGACAATGTTTATATGTTGAGGCCCGGTAGCGCTGCAAAACCTAACAAAACAACAGCCATAAGTGAGCTACAGAACAAGGTAGGCCTTACGACGCAATCTATTTTATTTTACCCTGCAGTTTCTGGTTGCGATACCACTTCCGCAATTTATAAAAAAGGTAAATTGTCCACATACAGACTTCTATAGATGCGACCGGACTTACAGGATAATGTCCCTAACTCTAAATCCAACGCAGAGAGAAATGACATCACCACTGCCGGAGAAAAGTTTCACTTAGCTCTTTATGGGGTAGGGAAGACAGTCAAAACGCTAAATAAGCTTTGTTTTTTTAAGTTCCATAACAATACATCGAGGCAGAGCTTAAATGCGAACTTCTCGTTAGCTTCCTTACCTCCAACTTCATATGCTGCCTCTCAGCATAGTTTACGAGCGTACCATCGAATTCTGGAAGCCTACGTCTTGGGGATGGAGGAAACAGGGAGAACTTCTTTTACCAACTACGGTTAATAAACCAATAGCTCCGAATATTATGCACTTGTAAGACTGATTGTGGGATGCTTTATAGCTGTAGAAAGTCCGGGCTAAACTGTTCAAGTTTATGTGGACAATGCCAGGAACAGTCTTGCAGCGACTTAATGCAACCCGCTGAAAACGAGGATGATGACCAAGATGATTTCCCATAAATGCTATGTGAACTTTAATTTTGATTGTAAGTACTTTTTCCTATTATTTATTATGTTGTACTCTTTGTTTCGTACATTATTTTTAAAATACAAAAGAGTGACGTGCAATCCTTTTAAGTTTCAGATTTCAAAGTCATTCATAACAGTCCGTGCTATGCAAGTCCATAACAAGCCAAGAACTCTTGACTTTATTGAACGCCACTGGCAGAATCTACTGAAGTTTTTAATTTTAAGTATTTGTTTTATGTAATTTGAACAATATTTTTTGTTCTGAATGAACTATTTAGGAAAATGTTTATAATTATATTACTAGTTATTCATGATACATACATATGACACGCCACTGATTTAATCTATTTTGACAGTTTTTTAAACTTTTTACACCCATTCAACTTATTTTAAAGCTTGGTTATCTTAAAAGACATTCAAAGATTATTCACACTAAGGGAGACGTGCTTTTTGGAGATTGAAAAATAATTAACGAGTTTAGACATTTACTGCACGCCACTGGATCGATCAACTTATACTTATGAATATATCAGTTTGTAGGAAATTTTATTGGCCTTAATTATGGTATCTAGCATTTTTTCTCAAAAATCAGTGGTGCCCGAAATATTTGCCTCATAAGCAAAAAATGTACCTATTGGGGTTGTTTTGGGGTTCTTTGCACACTCGGAGAGGTGGGGGCTTTTAGTATGTTTATCTAGACAACAAATTCTACATATTCCCAAAAAATTAGCTTTAGGTGATTTTGTTCCACGACGGGACTTAACTGCACTGGAGTAATAGTCGACACCTTAATACTTCAAGATGATCTATATTGATCGAAACTTATTCTAATTCCCTGAAGATGAAACCAACTCTAAATCCGTGAAGATGTTTGACTTCATTTGAAAATTGCAACACGATTTTCATATTAATTTTAAAAAGGAAAGGATTTTAATCAAAACAAAGCTAACACCGTAGATTAATGTGTGCAATATCCGTCTCCAGGCGTGGGGTTCGTGAGCGCCACCAGTTCTGCCAGCTACAAATAAATTATAAACAACGCTTACTTACCTGCATATATAAAACTCTAAAGAGAAGGTAATTGTTTCAGGTCTTTCAGTTTAATTTACTACAGAACACTGCTATAATATGAAAAAATTAATTAAATGAAAAAAACAACAAAAACAGTAGCTAAACGAAAATAAAATTGCATTTACAGTCAAATCTAAATATATGCCAAAGTTTACTGAAATGGTAAATTTCTGTTTTTGTTAATTTATTTACTGCACTTTACAGATACTTATAAGTAAACAATCGTATCAAAAATAACAACTAATTGTTAAAGAAAAGGTCTAAATCACATTTCAGTTGCATATCTGATATTAAAAGTGTCTTTGTGATTTTGTATACACACTGTTCTATCGGGCAAGCTTGTTTCAAAGTGCATTGCTTTTGAATTGGATTGAATGTTTCTTCAATTAACCACATATCAATATCGTATGCATAATTGCATATTATAGTGTCTCTTAGCATAGATTCCGCCTATTCTACATTTCACAGGTTTTAGATATGTTTGCCTTCACACAAGATAACAAGACCCCTGTGTATCTAAGAATTTCTGCAGGAATTTTTCACTAGACTACTAGGATATTTCTGTTTGTATTGTCTTGTTTTTTATGGCAATTGAGTTCATATTGTAAACCCCACAACGTTTTTTTTCTTCACCTAAAACAAAGTAGTTTGCGTAAAATTAGATATTCATATTGTAGATCCAAATATTATCTTACTAGAGTGAAAGAAAGACACATATCTATCTGTTAGTTTCTTTAAATTGAATCTATGAATCACGAGTTCATGGGCATGACACGTTATTTGGTATTGGTTTGGTTTTGAATTGAGCGTCCTACCTAACCTTACATTCGATACCGACAATAGCCGTCATTTTACCGACTAATGGATAATGCGCGAAACGCAAGTTATGGCCCCTCCCGAGTCTCTTGTGAATCAATTTAGGACATGCTTCAAAACTGATATGACGTCACGATGTATGACGTAACGATCAACGCTCGGTTTACAAACAATACCAAGTATCATTGAAAATAAAAATAACTACAAAATCTCAAATCTTTCTCTAATTTTTAATAATTTCTACGACAACCTTAGCCACGATTAAGTTTATGATTCTAATACTTGTTTATACGGTTTTATTGAATTATTTTTGTTGAGCATGTATTTTATTTTGTTGTATTTGTTTTTTCACGTTCTACTATGTTTAATAAAAAATAATAATAGTTGCTTTTTTATTTATTTATAATATTATATAATCGTTTTCAGAACTGAAATTTGAAAAAGTTCAGTATTCATGATAAATAAATAGGTAAATTATGCAATAAGTCCATTTATTTTATAAATAACATATTTTACCTATTTAATATAATAATAATAGAGCGAAAGATAATGTTAAACAACAATTGCAAATAATTAATATTTTACATAATGATGCGTTGCTTTAAATCAGTTTTTGTCCTCCCTGTAAAATTTGTCATTATGGATGTGTGCACTTTTTATATGAAGCCGACAATATATGAAAATTGTGCAGATTTATCACAAAACATTATAACTGAAATTCAAACTAGATTACCAAATAAAACACTGATATCTTCCTAGTGTGCCACTTCTGTAATACTAAGTTTATATGCAGGAAAATAAAAAAACATAAAAATATTCACAAAATCAAAGAACCACTTAAATAAGTAAACCACTTAAAGATTTCCACTAACTTTATTTAAACATGATACGTGTTTCGACGGTAACGTCTAACGTCTAACTTCTGTTAGAATTAATTAAAATTATGTTAGATATAAACCATATTAATCACATAATAAAACAGGATATTTTAATTATGTTTAGATCAAAATTATTTTGAATTTAACGATAAGATTTACACTTGTATCGAAGGTTTAATAATGGGTAATCCACTTAGTCCTATTTTAGCTGAAATCTTTATGGATAATTTAGAAAAATCAATACATGAACACCATCCTAGAAAATATTGCTTATATTGGTATCGATATGTGGATGACATTTTAGTTTGTTTTAATGGGACGTCAAGACAATTAGACATTTTCTTAGAATTTATTAACACATTACATCCCAATATTAAATTTACTGTAGAATTGGAACAGGAGCACTCTATTAATTTTTTAGACCTCAAAATTTCAAATGTAAACAATAAACATACCTTTGACATCTACCGCAAACCATCATATACGGATATAATTATTCACAACTCATCCGTACAATCAAAAAATGGCAGCATTTAATAGTTTTATACATAGACTAAATAACATTCTATTGTCTGAAGATAATTACAATAAAGAGATGAATATAATTAAACAAATTGCTGTGAATAATGGTTATAAGGCTAATATTGTTGATAATTTAATTAAAAATTACGATACCAAAAAAGCTTTAGAATTGGTCTGCCCAAAAATTAATAATAATGAACTTAACAATTATCAAATTTTAACACACACAGGAAAGTTAGTACAAAAAATATCACAGTATATAAAAAATAAAAATATGAATGCCAAAATTGCCTTCAAAAACCAACAATAAAATTAGTAAGTTCATTAAAAATAACAAATCCCCTACACCTAAAAATAAGAAAAATGGTGTCTATAAATTAAATTGTGGTTCGTGTTCCAAAGTATATATTCTGAAAGGAGAATTAAAGAACACCAATCTTGTTTCATTAATGGCAAGGATACTTGTAACTATGATTGTTCTTTAATTAATGAAAACTACATTTTCTTTAATTATCTCAATGTTTTACATATTGAAAATAAAGGTAAAAAAATAAAACTGTTAGAAATTATGGAAATCCATAAATATAAAAAATTTAATATATTACTTAACGAACAAACTGATTTTCGGTTTTCTCCGTTACTGAACCTTTCCTAGAAATTGTTAAATTGTCTCCTTTGCTATTCATAAGGCGCCTGGGTCAAGATTATTTTTTGTAATTTACCTGCAACAGCAGAACTATATAATTTTAGCATATTTTAGTGTAACTATTTACATTTGAAAAAGACGTTACCGTCGAAACACGTATCATGTTTAAATAAAGTTAGTGGAAATCTTTAAGTGGTTTGCTTATTTAAGTGGTTCTTAGTTATGGATCTCCATCAAGTAAAGGCTAGTTCGATTAAATATTCACAAAATCTATTATTTAGGGTGAAAAGGAAACACTTTTATAATACAACAACTTTGAATTTTTTTATGAAATATCATAAAATCGAAAAGACTTACTTGAGGTTAGGTTCGATTTTCTTATAAAAATTTGGAGCAGCTTTCCACTTAAAACCTGTAAGATCAACCATATCAGCTAAACTGCTGAATGATGCAAATGTCGGTAAAACACGACATCATATATGTGACATCGAAAATTTTAAATTCGCTATAACAAAATTGCTTCTAGATTTTCTATATGCATCTTGATTGCAAATTTAAATGATTTTTAGAGTTACACCAAATGAAATATTTCGTATTAAATTATTTCATCAAAATGTTGCTTTTACATCAGGTTTGCTCGACTGAGAATGAAAGATTACATATAAAAATTTAGTCACGTGATATTTATTACCTGTCAAAACAGATTTGTCTTCTTTCCATTTTTATACCAGTGTAATCAGAATGAGTCTTTCCTAATATTAACAAAATAAATAAACCGCGTATAATATTCTACAGTGATGAATGGACGCGGAGTTTAAAATAGAAATGCATTGTTAATAACGCACTTTTAAACTTTGAAAAATAGGATAAAATATTTACGTTGTTTAAAAATGTCTAGAAAAAGGTCACACGCAAATTAAGAGCGACTGCATGCACTCCACTATAAAAAGAAAATAGAAAGGAGGAATAATAATTAATGGGCGGGCCGATTTTGATTAACTGGCAAGAATCGTTAGGGAGATACCAAGACCCTATTTTTTATAATAACTCCAGCATAATTTGATTAAAAAAAATTTCAAGTGGCAACTTTTTTACCTCCATTCAACCGTGATGTTTTATTGGTGACCCCACCGTACAAGATATTAAGTCACTAAAATATGATAATGGACGGATCTATTGAATTTAAGGTTTGTCATACAGATTAATTCAAGCCTTCACCTGTAAAGAAAAATAAAAACGCCAAAGTGGTACTATTTAGCAAATCTATTCCAAGTACTTCTTCAAAAAAAGAGAAAAGTTCGAAAATCTCTAATTTTTAAAGAAAACGATGAAAACCAATTTCCATAATTTCTACGATAATCTTTGCCACGATTAATGTTATGATTCTAAAACTTGTCTATACAAATACAAATCGTCCTAATAAAGATTCTTTTGATTCTGAATAAGTTGGTCCGAGTTTTAATAATAGTGATGAATCTTCAGTATCTGACTAAATGACGATTTTCTTATAATCTCTGAATTTTGTGTATTATTTTTATATGATATAGAAGTTTTTCTGTTTTTTTTTCAGATTAATTTTTTTAAATATTATCATATTTTTGCTTTTTAAAAACTATCATAGTTTTTGTTGTTCTTTTTATATTTATATTGTAAGTATGTTTAAAAATTTTTGTCAAATTTCTGTTTGTTACACTTTTCTATTTAGAAGTTCCATTTAATTTGTGTAGAGTAATCTATTTTTGTTTCCCACACTTCTGTTTTTTTTTGTACAGAATTTAAGAAAAAATTAAAATTTTAATTTTTCCATATTTTGTTTTTCAAAACCTTTTCGAAAAAAAAACAGTCTTATTCTAAAAAGTACTTTTTTTTCGAGCTGTTAAAACGCTAGATCTGTAAGATACTAAAAATAAAAAATAATTATTTTTCTAAAATTTTTAATTATACAGGGTGTTACAAATTCGACATACGAGCATGGGGATCTCGGAAACTATAAGAGATATAGGGACGGTTAAATGGGGGCAAGTTGCTCAATTTTAGGTGCATTAATACGCCGCATAAAAAGTTCAAAAATTCCGAATACTTTCGGAGATATTCGGAGGAAACAGAAAATGGCCGATTTTGTTTTTAATTTTTTACGCCTTTATTTTTGTATTTATAAGAAAAACAATTCCACTTTCTTAAGGCAACTTTTTATGCTTTACAAGCTGACATTAATAGTTTTTCAATTTGACGTTTCGTTTTTTAGATATTACTATCAAGTAAATTTTTTAAAATGCGGACCTGGATTTTTTTTCACATGTTTTTAAACCCTTCTACCCCTTAAATATAATGGCAATATTAGTTTCTTATAAGAAAAAGATTCCTTGGCTAAAATGAATTTTTAACTATTTTCTAAATATTTAAGTCCGGTCCTGATACGGAATTACCGTTCTTATAAATTAAAAACCCTTTTATTTTCATTAAACCATTCATAAATAATAATAATAATTTTAGTTTATTATTCCATAGTTTTCCGTAAATGTTCGAACATATTTCAGTTTTTCGTAGGTAACTACCTACCTATGCACAGATCGATTCTTTTCTCTGATTTTAGCTATAGCCCTTTCAATTGATCTTATCCTAAAAACTGCATGCTATTACAATTCTTCAAGAATATTAACATCAACACTATTTTTGAGTTATTTTTTTGCAGTTGATTTTCCTTTTAAGTAATACTAACCCGAGTACCAACCTGAATTAAGTTTTGAGAAGTGTGCCGTGAATTGCCTAGTTACGCGTGTAAACAAATTTTAAAACATAGGTTATTTATCTTGTTTCAAAAAGCATTAGATTGATTGATGGATATTTTACCCGAAAATGGTTTTTTCCAACGAAGAAAAACGTGATATGGTCAGAATTTTTTACGTATGTCAATTAAATGGAACTAGAGCAGCTGAAATGTACCTGCAACAATATCCTGAACGGTGCCAACCTAGCAGCCGCCTTTTTTAATACTAGATAGGCAACTAAGAGATTCTGGATCATTTGGACGAGCTAGAAAGAAGTATGGTAGCAAAATAACTGAAGAAGAAGCTTTGGTTTTAAATCAGGTTTGTTTTTCTCATTAGACTGAAGCTGTCTACTACATTCAACTATTCATGTAATTTTAGATAACTAATGATGGCAGTGCGTCAACTCGACAAATTCAGTACGCTGTTGATCGCCCTACTATTTCCCACGACAAAGCATGGCGAATACTCAAAAGGAATGGCTCAAACCGTATAAATTGCACGTATCTCAACAATTAATGCCTGGTGATACAGGGAGACGTTTACAATTTTGCAAGTGGTTAAGAGGACAAATCGATGAAAATGAAAGCTTTCTAAGCAATATGAATTTTATGGTTGGACGAGTGTAAGTTTACAAATTGCGGAATATTTAATCGCAAAAATGAACATATCTGGAGTGTTGGTAATCCAAGAGGGAACAGGGAAATAAGAAAACAAGTCCGGTTTAGCATAAATGTTTGGGTGGGCCTGAACAAAAATTCTCTTGTTGGCCCTTTCTTATTTAATGAAAACCTAAATGGGGAAAGGTATTTACAATTCCTAATTACGAATTTCCAAGGATATTTGGATGAAATTCCTTTGGCTAGATTGCCCCATCTCTGGTTCCAGCAAGATGGGGCGCCGCCGCATAACACGAGAGCTGTAAAATTGCTTTTAAATTAACGCTTTCCTGATAAGTGGATCGGAAATGGTGGGGCAATCGAATGGCCACCGAGGTCGCCAGATATTTCGCCGCTGGACTTTTTTTTATGGGGGACATTGGTTTATAAAAATGAAGTTAATATTCTTGAAGAATTGCATCAACGCATACATGATGCATTTCATAGGGTAAAAGGAAGATCAATTGAAAGAGCTATAGCAAAAATTGGAAGAAAAATCGATCTGTGCATTCAAGAAAACGGAGGTTTATTCGAACATTTAGAAAACTAGTCGTTCATTAATAAATTATAATTATTATGTTATTAACTTACTTATAAATTATTGTTTTAATAAAAATAAAAGTGTTTTTATCTAATATGAACGGCGACTCGTTGTCAGGTCCGGACTAAAAATATTTAACTAAAAATTAATTTTAGCCAATGAATGTTGTAATCTGTGGAAAAAAATCCAGGTCCGTATTTAAAAAAATTGACTTGACAGTGATATTTAAGAAACGAAACGTCAGATTAAAAACTATTAATATCAGCTTATAAAGCATAAAAAGTTGCCTTAAGAATGTGGAATCGGTTTTTTTATGAATTAAAAAATAAAGGCGTAAAAAATTAAAAATAAAATCGGCCATTTTCGGTTTCTTCCGAATATCTCCGAAAGTATTCGGAATTTTTGAACTTTCTATGCGGCATATTAATGAGCCCAAAATTGTGCAACTTTGCCATTATTTAACCCTCCCTGTATCTCTTATAGTTTCCGAGATCCCAATGCTCGTATGTCGAATTTGTACCACCCTGTATATCATATAGTATCGAGACCGACGATGTGCAAAAATATCGAAGATTTATCACAAAACATTATATTCAAAATTCAAACTATATTACAAAATAATGATCTTATATTTTCCTAGTGCTATACTTATTAGTATAGTCAATTTGTGCCGAAAATGGGGGTATTAAAGAAATTTGGAATAAAAAGTTAAAATTTGGTGAAGTTGAAGTTTAAATGGTGTTGAACATGATTCAGTCGATTCCTGCGACGTCCCGGCTGGGGAAATGCCGCCATCTTGAGTTGTAATCTGGCATATTTAATGTTCGTCGGCCGACTTTTGGTTTCTGAATAATATTTTTTATGTAATAACTCTAAGCTATTACCTTTTCATTTTCCTGACAGTAAATTACTCAGAAATGGGGAACTTTTAGCGGTTTATACAAATTTATACAGATTTTTTTAGTGGAAAATTCTAGAAATAAATACCTTATAATCCTAAGATATTATTAAATCTTTTTAATCTACCTATACTATATGATAATTAGAGCATTTTGGCAACGCTACTGGACGCTACTAATCCAACGTTAAAGCGAGAAGGCAAGGTAGTCAATCTTCCTTCCCTATCTACCACCATATAGGTTGGCGAACGGTCGGTAAAGGTCAACCCACTTATTCTTTTTCACCGTATAATTTGTGTGGTGAACGATGATCGTCAATTATTAGGAATGTTTGCACTATGAGCTTGCACCCTATGCAACAGCACTATTTAGGCATGGTCTTATGCGGAAGGCAACAAAGTGAACATCAATATTATTTCCAAAATTTGTCCTCCCGGTGAAGTTCTCCCAGAGAATCCTTTCTACAAATTGGATGGAGGTCTGCTGCATCGAGTTGCGTGGCCAAGTATTGATACTGCAATGTATAGTGAAGTATGCAAGAGATATGTTAGCTATGTCATGACAACGTACGGACTTGACGTATCGTAGTGTTCGACGGATATGACAGCGGCCCCACAACAAAGGATGCAGAACATCAGAGAAGAGGAAACACGTCTACAAGGGACTAGAAAATTGACAGTTCTATCCGGTAAGGGTGCGAGGGAAGTAATTTTGAGTAATCCAAGAAATAAATCCGCCTTCATTTTCCTTTTTAAATCTTATTTGGAGGCTGAAGGTCTAAGTGATTTGCAAGCGAACGCAGATGCAGACTGCAGCATTATTAGGGCGCATTATCAAAATCACTGCAGGGTTGCAAAGCCGTAGTAGTTAGTCAAGACACGGATCTTCTCGTCTTGATTATTAGGTTTTCACCTGTTGATTCCAGCATTTTTATGTTGATCCTGGGAGCGCCAGGAAATCCACGTAAAATATTCAGCGGAAAAACCTTGGCATCAGGTCTTGCCGACCTCTGCGAGGTAACACTTTTTCTTCATGCGATAACTGGACGTGATACAACGTCAGCTTTGTTTGGAATAGGAAAGTATCGTGCCTTTAAAATTTTAAACACAAAAGAAGAAAATCGAAAAAGTTACTGTGTTTGAAAAAGAAAATGCTGTGGAAGCTGGCGAAGAGTTTTTGGTAGAGTTATATGGGAGGGTCTAGATTAGCCGGTCTAAATAAATGTAGATTTAAAAAATAGGTCTCATCAGTGGCAAAGCAGACCATACAAGGCAAGTTGAATCTAGTTATTATGCCACCCACCACAGCGGCAGTATAATTTCCATCGGGTTTATCACCAGGTTCAACAGTG